>JBBMOC010000010.1:11018267-11222390 GCA_037975185.1 Centropyge bicolor | reverse complement strand
GCCCCGCCCTGATTGTTTCCACCTGATCCCCTTCCTTGTGTATTTAAGTCTGTGTCTCCCCTTGTCTTGTGCCAGATTGTCTTGTCTCGTCATGAGTAAGTCTCTCCAGCCATTTCCCATGCCACGTCTTGTTCTTGTCTTTGTTAAGTTTTCAGTTGATACTTTGTCTTGCCTTTTTGCTGATTTGTTCCTCGTTAGAGTGATTTTGAGTTCTTGCATTTTTTCACGTTTTGACTCTTTTTGTTTCCTCGTTGTGAGTGACTTTCAGTTGATACTTTTAATAAATACTCTTATTTTGAAGAAGCCCCTCTCTGAGTCTTCCATTTGAGTTCAGCGTATTCTCCAGCTTTGTCAAACTGAGATCTGATTCTCAGCTCTGATTGGAAGAATATGAGACAGACAGTGGAGGGGACTTAAGGAAGACAGACGTGCAGTAAGGAAAAGAGGGGGTAAGGCCTCAAAGGAAGGAAGACAAGGAAGGGAGGATGTGAGTGAACGACAAAAATGGATGAAAGATATTGTGTTTCTAGTAAAGATCCAGTTTGCGGAGAGCTGATAGAAACCCCTCAGAATGGCAGTGACAAAGATCAATTTAACCCATGAGTATAAACAGCAATTTCACTATATAGTAGATATCCATATCATTAAAGCATCCTGACTGTGTCAATTAACAACCAAAGAAATGAGCTCAGCTGTGTGAAATTATTTACAATTAATAGGCAGAGTAGTTACATAGGTGCCTATTTAAAGAATGTTTTACCTTAGTTCAAGTAATTTGTGTTGCACTGCACTCATTGCCGTTGATTCATCATTATTATATTGTATATGCTGTTTGCAATGCATATTATATTAACATGGTCCTGAGTTACTACAGTATCTGAATCTCCATCAAATGTAGCTGCCATGACATCATGTACAAGTCCTGACAGAGCAATACACACACATTGAATTGGACTGTCTGAAGCCCATGATGGGCAACAATAAGCACAGCCACAAGGCTGAAACTGGACTGAGAATATTTGAACGCTCGCGCAGCAAGTACTTAATACCTGGCATCTCCGCGGTGAGTAAGCCGCTTGAGAAGAGTCACCACGGTCTTAAGCTGCCGTCAGCAGTGACTGCAGGCTCAGCTTCCATCCTAAAGCGATTTCTGAGCAGACAACTGATATTAAGAATGACTGAGGTGGGGAAGCCGGCGGCAGCAGGACATGCACCGCTAACACTAATTATATTCTTCAAAAAGTGGACCTGAAAGATCATGTGCATGCTGTTGCTATTATCAACAGAGAAAGAGTGAGATGTGTCAGGTTATGAAGTTTTTGTCATCAAAAATGTACAAATCTGCTTTCCTCTGCTTCAGTCTAACCTCCTCTCACTCTTCAAAAACAAGCAAGGACATTCTATAGAACCAACATGGCAGCTTCCTCTGGACATCAGCCAGTTAGAAGATTGTTACCAAGCTTAATGACCGGTACCCTGCTGCTGTGGGACTTCTGAGCCAGTAGCTCCTTCCAGATTAAACTGCCCCAGTTTACTCTGGCAACTCCTTTTCCCAGTCCTTCATCAGCCACAGCTCTGAGCCCAGGTGAGCCTCACTCCTGCTCCAGTAATTCCTGGCAGGTGAAGCACTTTAATAAGTGCTCGGGCTTTCTCCGGAACAGTGGGAAAGGCAGACAGATGGAAGCATGAAAGTGATTATTTATGAGCAATGTAAAATAATATCACGGCATATCTCACTTTGGTGGATGAGTAATCTAATTGATGGAGCATGCAGGAGAAGGGGAGAGATGAGAGATTGCTAAAGATTTCGAGACAGTTGAAGGGTATGAAAAGTGAAAGGGTAGACTGTAATATATTCAGAAGCACATGTATAAAATATCACACATTTATGTGACATGTATGCTCAATAGCCTCTCATTACCAAATACGATATTGACCTTTGTGGTTTATAGTGAGCATAAATTTACTGGATCAATAAACAGGAGAGAACGTGTGTGTGTGTGTGTGTGTGTGTGTGTGTGTGTGTGTGTGTGTGTGTCAGCAGGCTGAGGGATTCATATTTCATGTAGATGTATCAGGATTGATTTCAGTGTCTCATCAGAGGAGATTAGCTGTAAATGTGCTGTTACTGGCAGGCCTGTGTGATGGGCACGCCACCACACCCTGACTCTTCATTCACACCTTCATGATGTTCACAATGCATAAAATTATGTAATGAACTTAAGCAATCTCTATTCAGTAAAAGTATTACTATCTTATAACATCATCAATATCATTAAAAGTACTCAAAAAACATACATATATGAAAACTAGCTTCAGGGATTCTTCTGCCAAAATTATGTTACCTATTCCCATTAAAGGCAACTGGAGGTAAATGATAACAATGCTATAATGGTGATGTTTAACAGGTGTAATGTTTCTCATTATATTATTATTATATTAGCTGTTACAGGCTTTGTTAAACAAAAGTATTGGACAAACTGAACATTTTGCCCTGATGATGGCGCTAGATGAAAAGGGATCACCAAAGTTATTATAGGTCATAGGTCATAATTCAAAACCCACAACAGCCACACAAACCTTATGATGACGCTAGAGGAAAGTCAGGCGATAACGTTCAGAGGGATTCATCATCTCGAAATCAGAAATCGTTGTTCATATACACCTGGTAGATGTTGGGATATATCACTGGATGAGTGAAAGTCAGTAAGAGTCAACCTATGGGGACATAAGTAAGATGCTGACCTCATGGTGGCGCTGAAGGACATGGTCAGAGTCAGCAGGAGTCATTCTCTGGGTCTGCACAAACTTTGCTATCCATCCAATAGTTGTTATGATGTTTCAGTCTGGACCTAAATGTTAACTACGGTAGCTAAAAAATCCTTCACAACTAATGACTTCCAAAAGTAATATTCTGCAGCCGCCTCAGTGAAACTAAACAGAAATGTTCATCAAAATGTCCATAAAAACCTCTGGTCCTAATGTGCCCGCTATACTTTACTCCCACTATTTTCCAATTTCCATTTTAAAGATGCTGTATAGCTCTTTTAGGCATCAGCACACCACTGTCAAGTTGTCTCCGAAAATCATACTGCATGCCAGGGTTGACTGTTAACCCTGATCTCACAGTATCCTTAGAGCTCATCATCAAAGTTAAGGTGGCCTTTCTAATGCATTTAGTTTGAAACAGGAAGAAACTGCTTGTGCTCCATCTTCCTCCTTGGCAGCTGTTTAGACTGGAGTCAAGTTCATGAAGCGGCAAAACTCTTAAATTAGTCACCAAATGTGCCATGAGAGTAAGAGTTGAGATTCAGCTGTCACTCTGACAGATACTGACAGATACCAAGAGACATGATCACATCACTCTTTTTTAGCCTCTTTACACTGGCTCCCAGTACGTTTTAAGAATAGATTTGAAGATTGTACTGATTAGTAAGGCTTTTCATGGCCTCTCTCCCTGTCATATCTGTGGCTTCTTGGTGCCTTACCTGCCAGTGCATACTTTGAGATCCTCAGGCAGAGGTCTTATGTCTGTTCCAAAGGCCCTGCTGAAAACTAAAGGGGGGACAGAGCATTTGCAATCAGGGCCCAGAGGCTCTGGAACAATCTGCCTGAGGAAATCAGATCGGCTGAGTCAGTGATCTCCTTCAAGTCCCTTCATGAAACATACTTTTATCAGAGAGCCTTTGCTGATTTTACTTTCATTTTAATACTGAACTTTGTAATGTGGATTTTGAAAGTTCTCTATAAATAAAGATTATTATTATTATTATTATTATTATTATTATTATTATTATTATTATTACTATTATCTGCTCCTGCGACCTGTGTGATTTTCCCCATCAGCCAGCAACTACTATAGAGACACGTGGCTTCTGATAGAGCCCTACAGCAGCCTGCCAGCAGGTAACTTTATGGGACATATGTTAGGAGATTAAATGGCTATAGTTGGAACTTGTGCTGCTGCTTAAAGGATAAGTAAGCGCTCCACAGTATAAACAATGGATGCATGGATGTTGCTGCTGCCATATGTGCCATATGCTGCAGTGTCCCTTTCTGGGTTTTATTTTTCACTTGATTAATATGTAGATAAAGCATAATTTATAATTAGTATTAGATTATAATTCCCCTAATTTCCCCTATGAGGGATCAATGAAGAATGATCTTATCTTAATTATCTTAAGATAAAATGGTGTTTCAGAACCTAATGGTCTTGGACTGACTAGGCACACTTGATTTTCTTTGAATCCACCCACCCTATGATTTCTGGCCACACTACGACAGAGAGGCTGTAACCACATCAGTGGAACATGTTGCTTTAGTATTTAGTTGTACACCAGTAAATTGATCACTGGATGCAATTTTGCGTTATGAAGACTGTAAGTGTACTAAATTTGGTGGTCATGTCTGCCAGAAAAAAAGTCGCCTTTGAGTTTTTATTGATGTGTGTGCCGATCTCTGGGCGGCTTTTTGAACTGTGAGCTGTCAGAGACTCTCTAGTCGTGCCAGCTGCGCTCTGTGAATGCCATGTCAGACAATCCCCTGCTGTGCTTCAATGCCTCTCCAGCATCAGTCAGTGCGACTACATGCCAAATGGTCTGTACAGGTCTCTCCAAAGGAAACTGGAAGACCTTGTTAAATTCAATTAAAAGAAAAAAAAAAGAGAAAAAAACCCAACATGGACACAGAGCTCAAGGAAAAAACAAAGACCCTTTTCAAGCAAATCAGATCTCGATTAACCAGACATGTATCATATAAAATGCATTTTTGTTTTTGGTTTTTGTGTCCTACATCAGTTGTTATTTAGAGCCAATTAATGACCTCTTAAAAAGAAAATCACGTTTTTAATCTTGTTGACACAGTGTTTTTTTTTTTATATGCCACAGGACATATGAGCCAAATAAGCAGCCAACTGCAGTGCACTAATGAGAATCTGAGCAACATGGGTTCAGACAACCAGGGTCCATACTTCATGTACCTGGGGAACCAGTCCTGACAACTTGATTGGGGGGTTACAGTGAAACAAGCCAGTATCAGAAGAGAAGCTGTGTGTAGTTATATATCAGTACTTTGCAAGTTTCACTCTTTTCAAAATGACGGAAGAGACATGTTCTGTTTTCAATAGCAAATTTGCAAAGGTGAAAATATGAACGTTCATGTATTAGCAAATGATCTGAAAATATAAGAGCGAGACTTTCAGAGAAAAATGGCTAAAGGATTGTGACAAAAAAAAAATGTGTTGGGGGGGAAAAAAAGTTAAAGGAGGCATATACACTTGTCAGTAAAGCCTGGATCTGATTATTGAAAATCATTAACGCCCACTCATTGCTTGCTGCTAATTTCGCCCCTTCTGGATGTTTTTAGTTGTAGCTTTATGTTGTTTTGGCCTCTCTCCCAAGAGGGTTGTTTTCCTGTGGACAAATACTTCACCGACGAACATGAACAGAAATAAACAGGACTCTAACAGCTCCCTTGACATTTGTATGAGGAGTTATGTAGCGTTATATTAATGATGTCTATATGCTGGATGTCCTATAGGGACCATGTGAGAGTTTGTAATCATTGCGCTACTGATCACATCTACACCCTAAACTCACACACACATATACACAAGAGAAGTAAATGTAGACATATTTCATTTGTTTTTAAAGCCTTTTGACTGTGTTTGGCAAGAGAAGTTTTATGACTCGGTTCTCCCAAGCATTATATAGGCTGCAGTAAAATTTATAGCACAATAAAATCAATCTATTTGAGAAATGGCAGTGGGAAAAAATTGGTACTAAAAGAACAGATGTTTTCACTCAATGAAGATAAAGCAGGGTGTGGATGGCGGGGGGCGTCTTTCCCAAAGACAGCTTCTCGCCAATTAATACTAACATTTACATAAATTAATTAGTGGTGCTGCTGGATCGGTTTGCTTCCTCTGGCCATTCAGTCCAAGAGTCACGAGAAGGTCAGATAAGCTGGTGTTGCTGTCACAGGACATGTAATGACGTGGCACCTCCACATGACACACGGCACAATACAACTTCAATCCATTAAGCTGTTAAAAAAAGAGAAAGAGCCAGCATTGGTCAGTGGTGGAAGAGACTTCAGATCCAACAGTGGAAAGTAGCAATGACATAATATGAGTAAAAGTCAAAACCCTCTTAAGGAAAAGTACAGAATATCATCAGCGAAAGATAATATTCAAAGTGTCAAAATAAAAAGTGGGCAGTAAAGTGTTCCCTGTGACGGATATTTTATCGTATATAACATTATTATTATTATATAGACATTGTTGTTATCACTTCTGATGTATAATTTTGAGAGCAGCATTTTACTGTAGCTGGTAGAGGAGTAGTAGTTAGGTACTGCTATATGCTTATATACAGTTAGGTAGTTAGTCCTAGCTCCCAACACCAGGGTCGGACTCCAGCAAAGGTGAAAGAGGAAAAACATCTTTCTGGTCTTCATTTTGTGAAATATTGGATTATTTTTGTAAAAGCAATCCAAAAAGGTTTGAAGCAAGTGATTTAATCATGAACAAAGAATTGCATGATTGTGTGTGACGTCTTTATCTGAAAAGTTATTTGTAATTACACCTGTCAAATAAATGTAGTTGAGTGAAACATGTAATATTTGTAATATTTTGACTAATATTTGTAGTGGAGTAGAAGTATAAAGCATCATAAAAGGTGAATACACTTAAAAACATGGGCTGATTTAAGTACAGTACTTGAGTACATGAGTGACTTTCCCACACTGACACTGGTGAGATACTTGTTTTGACTCCTAAGCTCTCTTCTTCCATGTAATTCCCCTTTCACCTCCACTCCTGCCTAATCTGCTGTTTCAGGTTGTCTAATAACAACGACTAAAATGCTAATAAGGTTTTTAGAAAACAGTGACTCCTGAAGTATTTTGTCCTTTAGGTTTTGGAGGACTTGTTGAGTATAACAATCAACTCACATGCTGTTAAATGTTGGTTGGCTGTCCTATATCGGACACGTATGGAATGACATCAGTAGTGACCGCTGAAATAGATTAATCACCCTGTGCAGCCTCTTAACTATGGCCCACTGTGCCAGTGTGTGTCTGTGTGTAAGTGATGCAAGATGAAGCACAGGGAAGTTGCTGAATCTACTTAGCACTATAACACTTCTCTTGCTTCTAATAAGATATCACATATTCTATATCCAGTGGGGATAATTATTCTACTTCTTGTGTTCAAAACTCTACTGATCATGTAAACATGTTGTACTTGTGAAGTTTTATGCTACCAGTGGGAAATCCAAATGCAGTATAATGATGCTGTAAATATAGAGTGTTGGGGTAGAACAAACAAATACAGCACATGAAAAGAACGACATGAAGCAATAAATAGTACAATTATAATTTCACAGCAGGTGCTCCCTCTCTGTAAGCATGAGCTGACCCCATCATCTGTTATATATTCATGATACTGTATGTGCGAAGGCTATGTGGTTCCATATTTGTTATACAGTAAGATTACAGGGTAAGAAGCAACAGCCTGCGTCTCAAGGTGGATAAAAGAAAGACAAAGGGAAAAAGAAAAGTACTTGATGTTTTCCATTTTTGCATTGCAACAACTGAGGGCAAAACAAATAACCCAGTAGATCTTCAAGGGAATGAATCAGTTCGGCACCACAGAATACAAAACCAAAGACATTCTCACAAAAACTCTTGAATTAATTCCACGTTAAAACATAAGCTCCAGATTCATGAAAAGCCACCAGCGATAAGGTCAGTGTGGAAACCTAACAAAAAATGGATTATGCACTTAACAGTAAGGCGGGATGATAAAATGACACTTTAAGTCACAGACGCCGAAGCTCAGATGAAGAGAAAAGAGGTACAGCAGTTCTTCCTGTGGGCAAAACCTTTCACGAGCCTCACTTCTGGCAGTACTGCAGCTGCTGAATCAGCAGTTTTTTTTTCAGTGGAGAGCAGGTCCAGCACATTCAGTCAGGGTGTTGAGGGTGCAAGTTTTTATCCTCTTTAAGGTGGAAAAGTTTCTCCTTGCCTCAGATATAGGATTTGTAATGATTTTCAGCAGAGTGTGAGTGTCAGCAAAAGCCCTGTCTTGGAGGTTCATGTGACGGATGATAAGAGAGACAGGACTGCCGTTGCCCCCCTGAGGCCCGGAGTGTAGGTACAGAGCACCCAACTCAGACCTCATCTTTCTCCTGGTTCCCCAAATGGCCGTGGTTTGACATCAGAGTCGGGCTCAGGGGAAGGACTCAACCCAATAAATGTGAAGAAAATGAGCCATCAGCCGGTTTACTGTGCGAAAACTGCTGTGCTACCTGAGAGATGATGGTGTCACGTCTGTCCTTCATCACCGCTGCTGCGTAGGTGACTCATCTGCTCTGTCATGAGTGGCGGTGTTCCATCTATCAAGTTGCTATAACACAGTATATTTCCAACGTTCACCTTGAACTGGACAAGCAAGTGAATTTCTGTTTCCGGAGCTGTTTCTTTGACAGGACATACAGTATCCTTCACTGATGGCATCTGTGTCTGCAGTGCGATCGATCAGCACACCAGGACTCTTTTAAACTGCACTGACACACACACATGCTGTGTTGAGTCCTCAAGGGCTGCAACAACCTGTGAAGATGGTGGCAAATATTATTAAATCTGCAGCACATCACACTATTATTGTTATGGTTTGGTTTTTTTTTGTGGTTTCTTGTAGTTTATTTGCTGTGCTTTCTTAGTTTTGTCTCCAGTGTTTTCAGTTTGAGATTGCTCCTTTGTCTTTTTGATCAGGCTTGCTTCAGTGGCTGGGGGCGTGGTCTTGGGTGCTGGGGGCGTGGCCTTGGGTGCTCTCTTTCTCCTCTCAGACTCCCAGATCGTCCAATGTGTTTGTCCATGTCTTTGTTCCTGTTTCTCCAGTCATTCCCTGTGCTTTAGTGCTTCTAGTTCTTCTTGTATCTCCAGCGTGTATTACTCGTGTTCCCAGTCTTTCCTTGGATTGTCTTTTTCTTTGTTCATCATCATCTGCTCCACCAGAACATCTCCTGCCATCCTGCCTCAGCACCCACCGCCCGGCCTCCAACCACTGCCTCTTCTTTTGTTCTTTGTGAGTCCTGGAGTTTTTTGTGTTCAATAAATCCCTTTTTCTCAGTCCCCCGCATCTGTGTGTTGCTCTTGGGTCCAGCAAAAACTGAACTCGTGACAATTATGAGGCAGTGTTGCATTTTTATTTCATTCTTGATTGTTGGTGATGTTGTAATGTCTTTCCTGTTGTGGTTGTATTTCTGACAGTTGACCCAGACACCAAAGAGAATTTCCAAAAGGATATTAAATGAAAGCTGACTAACATTCAGAATTGTCCTTCCAGTGTTCCAGTGAACAGCTCATCTCAGCCCAGTGGTTACAATACAACATTTTATGAGGTGTGCACTTCAGNACATTGTGGTCATGTTGCTCAGTGGTTACAGCATGTTGACACCTTTGTAAAAGAAATAAAAATTGTTCAATATTGATTTACAAACGGTCTATCCTTAAACAAATCTGCTTTAAATTCATCATAGCGCATTGAACTGGATCAGCGTTATTTCCCTTAAGCACATCGCAGTGAACCAGGAAATTGGCTTTTTCAGACTCCAGGAGAAAAAACACCAACCTGATTAATTTGTATTTATTTTCTAATGACCTCATTTTCCATGTGTTTAATAAATGAATTAGATAATCAGTGGCTTTGACTTTGTGTTATTAGTTCCTGATATTCCCCCTCCCCCCTGGGCGTTAAAGTGATTAGAAAGCTATTGGAATTGCTACTAATTGAAAAATAATTCATTAATACTTTAAAAGCCTGGCTATCTCCAGGCATGTGGCAGAGAGATACCAGGGACGCTCTTGTTCGCCACAATGACTCACCTTTGAACAATAAAGTAATTCTTGTCCACTTGCAGCTGGGTTTAATTTCTCGATGTGCATCATTACATGGATTCCCATGCATTCAGACAGCAGTCTTGCTGACTCTGCCAAAACAATGTCAGTGGAAATAATGAGACGCAGCGGAGCAAGCTGAGCCGACTCTCCTTGTTTCACACCATTTCGGTCAGTCTGTCTCTGTATCCCAGCCCCCACATTTTCATGCATTTTGTATTTAACGCATCTACATATATGCGCTGTGGTTTCCAACCCGCTGGCAGTACTAGGCCACAGAACATTTGATACTGGGCTGCAAGAAGACGATAGGATTTGACAAAAATAGCTGAATTATACCGAATTATAAGCTATTGGTTCAGTCATCACTTTGAACTTGGCAAGTTTTTATGTCCTGCAGCTCCTTTCATCCCACCTTGTCCTGCCCACAACAAGACGTAGATGCTAAATCTACCTGAGCAACAAGTAGGAATTTCACTTTTTTAAATTTTATTCATGTGCTGGTCTGACTGAACGCATTATAATTCTACTGAAGGTGGGAAAATGCTATTGGTCATTTATGTTTCTTTAAACCATTTATCATTGATCTTGAGCATCGCTAAGCCCAGGATGAAGCAATGGACCCCTGCAAAATAGTAACACCCAGATATTGTTGTTCATGTAAAACATTTCATTGTTCCAGCTTCACAAATTTTAGGATTTGCTGTTTTCTTAAACTGATTTTGAATTTTGTATTGGACAAAGCGAGCAGAGTTAAGGTGTCACTTTGGGCTCTAGGGAAACCGTGGTGGCAGGTCTTGATATATATATTATAAATTTTCTTACAAATCAGTGGATCAATTAATGGAGAAAATAGTCAGCAGATGAATCCATAATGAAAATAATTATCAGTTGTAGTCCAATACAAAATAGTTCAAAATGAGCTCCACCGCAACCAACATTTTCTATGCCGTACTTTTTTACAGTGTGGCATTAGTACGCCGGGGCAGATGTAGCTCAGGAGGTAGAGTGGTTGCAATTGGAAGGTTGGTGGTTCGATACCTGGCCCCTGTGTCCTTGGGCAAGATACTGAATCCCCAATTGCTCCCGATGGCTGTCCCATTGGTATGTGAAGATGTACGTCTGTTTGGATAAAAGTGTCTGCTAAATGGAATTGTAAAATTGTTTTACCAA
Organism: Centropyge bicolor; assembly: GCA_037975185.1. NCBI lineage: Eukaryota > Metazoa > Chordata > Actinopteri > Pomacanthidae > Centropyge > Centropyge bicolor. The sequence goes on along the minus strand of JBBMOC010000010.1, from coordinate 11,211,317 downwards.
GGTAAAGGATCTGAATTCTTTCTCCACCACTGATGTACTTGCATGCATATCTATATTACCTGTTTAATGCATTTGGTTTATCATGATGCAAACAGCACACTGATATGTCTGGTGAAGACTGGAGAGTTTCATCTGTTTTGTCCGACTCTAAAAGTAATATATCTATCTCTGTGTCCCTGAATCACTCCATCTATCTGTCCATCACAGCTATTCTATTGAAAGTTGTAAAAATGGGCTTTCCCTGCAGCTGCCAACCCCTGGTGGAGTGTTTCAGCTGGAAGCCCACAGAGTCAAGCCTCCCTCTCTAGAGATTTGTTGCTGTCCTTCTCTCCTCCCTCACTCCCATTCTGTCTGTCTCTCTTTCTTTCTTCTGGTTTGCCTCTGCCATTTTCCTTGTTGTGAGGTGGAGCAAAGGTTACAAAATACCTGGAGAATGGTAGGAGAGCAATAATGACTCTGTGTGTGTCTGTGTGTGGGTCCATGCTCTCCAGAGACAAACTGTAGAAACCTATTAGAAATAGCTGCAACTGCCCTCTGCTCCCCTTCTCCCCAGGGAACACACACGCACGCGCACGCACACACACACACACACACACACACACACACACACACACACACACACACACACACACACACACACACACACACACATTAACCCTTGTGCACATTTACACACACACGCACAAATACACAATCACAGCCTCACATTTCTCTCCTTATACAGATACAAGACATGTCTAACTTTTATTCATTCCAACTTTTAATCATAAAATGTTGGCTATATTAAATTTTACACTCTAAATTTTATCTGGAACAGAGGCTGTAATGAAATATGAGGCAATGAATCAGTTTCTAAAGACCAGCATTTGATTCTTGTGATGTTCCGAGCTGGAGGAAGGCGAACAAAATGACTTTCATCATTTGTTGGGTAAAGCAGAGGTCAAAAAGTGCTCCCAATGGTTTATTATGAACTGAAATTCTAGTTTGCTCTGAATCCAGCTGATTGAGTTGGACGACAAGGAGGAAAAGGACTTTACTGTAATTTAGCTGAAAACATCACAGAATATGTTGCATTTAATAGTGTGACACAATTAAGGCCTTTAAGGTACAAGACATGCATACAAATATATGTATATACATAGATACACACAAATAAACAAGAGCAGTGGGCCAAGAAGTAAACTGTGCAGGACGCCACAGATGAATTATTTCTACCAAATTTAGAGAATGTCCTCAATGTGAGACAATATTTATATTGTAGAGCAGATTCAGATTCAAGTTATCAAACAGTTTCCTCTGTTTATTGCGCTACAGACAATGTTTTACACAGCTCTGTTAAACTAACATTGTCAAGGCAACTGGCACCAGGGTCGGCACATAAAGAATAAGTGAATACTTTTTAAGGCACCTTCCTTCACATGTCATATATGAAACGTCATATTTCTTCCTCATTTTAAAGGCATTCTGTCAGAGTTTGGACTTTGCCTCTTCCTTTCCTTGTGTTCCCTAGTGTGTCATGTTTGTCTCAGTCTGTCTCTGTGTTGCTGGGTGTGGCCTTCCGGTTCCCTCCTCCTGCCTGCCCATCTGATCTGCTGCACCTGCTCATCCTCCTCACCTGCACCTTATCTACAATCAAGCAATGCAGTATTTAACTCTGGTTCAGGCATCCCAACCCTGCCAGTTTGTTCAGTCTCTGCTTTTGGGTCCTAATATTGAACTGCCTTAACACATCCTCCTGACACAACACAAAGGAATACAGATAGCAAACTGTTTTAGTTGAGATGCTTTCTCTTATGTGGTCACTACAGAGCCTCTCCTGATTCAGAACATGGACATAATTAGGTTTAAATGTTAAGTAAGAAATCTGTGGAAGCATTCATCCCAGTTTACTGCTCATGAGCTGGTCACAGAAATTACAGAATGAGTGCAATAAAAACAAAGTCCTATCTTATAACTATTAGACTTACTGAAGGAAAAATCAGATTAATGACAAAAGACAGTCTATTCCTTCATTTCTGCTCTGCACATTTGGTTATGATTAAGGATCACGAAGGCCTGAACAGGTCTGATTATCACGAAGGTTTTCACTGATGAAAGCAACTGGAATAAAGAGCTGTATGCAGTTGCAGTGAAGCTCCATCACTGTGATTTGGCGCAACATTTAGCCACAGGCACCTGAAATGAAAACTTATGGATATTGACTCAGTTAAGTGCCTCCTGCAGTGACACTATAACTTTTTCTTGAGTACAGTCATTAACTTGCCTCTTTGAGAGCAGATCAATAAAATTGTCCAGTCAAATAAATGTTGAGGCTTACGACAATTAAGACCACTGTTTTTCATACATAATTCAATATGTGTGCATTTACCTTGCAGCTTTACTGAACATGATAGCATCTAAGAGAAAACTGCTCTATATGTGTTTCATCAGTTTGCAATGAAAAATCTAGTTTAGCTGAAAAAAAAAGAGCTTGATATTTTCAAGAAAAATGTTCAGAAAAGTGTAACCAAATAGCTCAACAGCTGTTAGATGGATTGCTGCGAATGTTTGTTGACAGTCAAAGTCCCTCTAGGATGAAACCAACTGTCTTTGGTAATAGTTAAATTAATACCTTAGATAAAACTATTGACTACAATAGGATCCTATATGCTTCTTTCAGGTTGCAGTGATGTGACAATAACGGGCAAAGAAGCTGTGTAAACAACTTACATATATCACATGTTACCATTCAGTAATAAATTACACTATTGACCTGAGCAGTGTGGAAAAAATAAAACTGGAAGGCTGGAAGCCACTTCAGTGCACAGGGTGAAAATTGATTAATTGCTTAGCGGTTGCAAATCAATAGGGTGCATACAAATGGAACCCAGTGATACACTTGTGTACAACATGCAGGAAAACCAACCAATTTCAAGCCTATGACGCCGCCTCAGGAAAGCCTTGAAATGTTAATTATCCTGAATTAGTCTAAAAGCCTATCATTGTGTTCAATAATAGCTCTTTAAGTGGCTTATTGATTTATTCCAATTAACCACTTAATCAATTTACACCACTTGCACTGAAGTGATTTTCAACATTTTCATTAGAAAAAAAAATAATTTAAAAAATCCCTCACAGGCTGCACATTTTCTCCTCTTTGTTCTGCTGCACAGAGCACAAAGTAGTTCTTTGCCACTTATTCAAACCAGTCATTTTGTCATTAACGCTGACCAAAAGTACTTTAATGTGAGACAAATCATAGAAAAAGTCACTTTTACAAATAGCATGACAAGTAAGTCACCAGAAGCTAATTAATCTCCTGCTGAACTGAGAGAGCAGGGAGAGCCAATGTGACTTAAGTTTGAGCAGGCATTGGCCTTAAAAAACCAGTATACCTGTTTCCTCTGCAGATAGGAGTTTGCTTCAGCAGCAGTAGTCTCAAGCTGTCTGCAGCCGTCCAACAACTACCACATCTCTACAGGTTTTATTTAAAAAGCTTAACTGTCTTTAAATGATTCGCAGAGAGGAAGAGTGTGTTGGCGATGGGATTGGCCATGTCTGATCAGCTGACACCAAACGCTGCACCTCAGTTAAGTCCATGCACAACTCAGTTCGATCCAAAAACTGTCTGAACTCAAGTAGCCAGATTTGGCAATGAAAATTATAAACTTCATAAACCAAGGCATGATAGACAGCACTAAATCAGTGTGATGGAGGAAAATGGACTTGAAGTGTAAAAATATGCTTCGGGATGCGCTAAGTAAAACGTGTGTGTCTGCTCAGTCAGACACAGATGAGACGCACCACTGAAAAATGTAGTTGAAAAATCTTGTGGCGTATTGCCATCAGAATATTAAAGTAAACCACTGGGAAGAAGTTGGCTGAATTTGCTGGTCTTTTATTGAAATTTTTTTTTGAAGTGAAGGTGAAAAGAGAAGATGTTTTCTTTGTTTTCCTGTGTTTTGTCTATTAGTGTGTCTTAATTTGTCTGTAATTAGTAGACACAGCACAATCAAAGCTTGAATTTATTTCACTAAAGCTCGTCATAAAAGAGATGATTAACTCAACAGCAGGCTGAAAAGCAATGTTTCACTGACACAAGCTTTAGTACACTCCTACATGATTGCAGCAAGGTTAGAAGTTAAACCACTGGAGGTCAGCAAAAACAAGATTTTCAGCTGTTGTTAAGTAGTTCTTTAATTGTGTTTTATCTGTTTACATCTGAATTATGGATTTGCTTAAATCCCAAGAACTTGTCTCAGATTTCATCGACCAACAATTTGAAAATATCTCATTCAGATGCATTAGGGTCAGAATCTTCTGAAACTTTCAGCCCACTGAGTCTGGTTTACTGCTCTGTAATCCCGAGGGATTTATTTCACTCCATGAAAACTTGTGCATTAATTGGCCTCTCCTCTATCTCCTCCTCTCAGACTGTTGAGCGGAAGAAGAAACTGTTGTGACCTTTACAAGTGAGAAACTCTCATTAAGAAATCACTGAGTCTGTTTGTAAGACGGGCTGGTTGAACCGTCTCGCACACACACACACACACACACACACACACACACACACACACACACACACACACACACACATGCACTGAGTGAAGAGTGACTCAGAGGCAGTTATCCATAGAAATGGAACCATTAAATATTCACATGATTAGTTTCACTCCACTGATGTTTTTAACCATAGGCTGACCTCTGCCGCGAACAAAGCCATAGGTTTGGGGATCAGGATAAATTTAGAGTGTGGAGGGAGGTTTGGATTAGGGCTTCAGTAATTAATTTAGTCCAAATACAAGAACACCATGAACACAGTGTGTGTGTGTGTGTGTGTGTGTGTGAGGGAGCGAGTGAGCTACACAGAATGGAGACTTACAGTATGTGCTATCAGTCGTGGATTAACTGCTAAAGCAGCTCAATTCACTTTTGGGTCTCACACACACAAGGAGGTCAACCTACTATTAAATTTGAATTCATCAGAGGAGCGCAGCCAATCATGTGAATATTTAATGCTGCCATTTCTGCGCCTCACAGTGACTCATATATATCTGTGTGTGTATGTGTGTGTAAGTGTACTACAGACACAGCCATGCATTGTGATTTTTTGCTCCGTTCATACCAATTACCATGCACTATTTCCACATCGTGTCTAAATATAATGGGAGCTAAGTATTGCTTGCACCTGACAGAAAAATGTGTCTGTAGTCCACACATTAAAATCATAATTCTTTCCTTTGCCAGAACACAGATGCCATTTCATGCAGCAAGGAGTCCATGATAACATTAAAGCACCTTAATAATTTGGATTCAAGTCTTGAATATCAGTCTGTGTGGCCTGGGTGAATCGGTGTCTAATCGGGTGCACTCATCTCTGAACTGCCGCCTTATTGTGGTGTATGGTTTGTGTGTCCATTTAACCCTTGGAGCTGCGCCGTCTGGAGTATAAAATGCTGGCAGGACATGACAAATTGGTACCAGGTGAGGGGCCAGGGCAGAGTCTTTAACCTTGGCTGAGACAAAACAGCTCTTGGTTTGACCACCATGCCATCAACTGGGATTTATGCTTCCCTGGAGAAAACATACAATGGTGAAATATCCTTAGCCTTATGAATTCCATTGCTGTTTGGAAAATCTCAAACTCGACCAGATGACTTTCTGATCAATGTCTTTAACTAAGGCAGCTGCATGCTCTCTGTACAGACAAAAATTTTCTGTGTCTATGTGCCTTTACAAACCTTTGTCAGTGGCCCAACACTGACTGTAATCTCCATGTGAGGTTAGTTGGCTGTTTTGTTTGCTTTCCACATGTTGTACCATGTTGACACTGTGTTTTCATTCTCGTTTCTCATCGACCTGATTGCACAGTAATGATCATGCTGTTTCCATGGTTGGCCATCCAAACTAACAAAAGGTGCTCCAGAGAACACAAGTGTTGATATTTACAAGTTGAAAAAAAAACCCTTTCCAGTGGCTGCAGGCTGTTACAGCACAGACAAGAAAAAACAGGCCAGACCTTTTTGGACCAGAGAGTCTCCTCAGGACATGACATCATCAAACATCACCTACACTTTTTGGCTCTCCAAATGTTTAACCCAAGCCGGTGCCAGTGTTTATAGTAGTTATTAGTAGTTTAAGTCAATCAGACACATAGCTTAAAAGGAATGTGGCTACGATTTGTCCTTGTGCATCTGTTGCATAAATCATCTTTAACAAATGCAACCTGACTGAAAACCTCTACCTCTTCATAGACTGTGTATTTCTCTCAACTCCGTCTCTCTCTGGCGGCTGCTGCTGCTGTTCAGGTTCCAATGTGATATCAAAATTCCCTTTGAGGACAGACTGATGTCTTCATCAGTGTGGTGATGAAACTCTTCTCTCTGCATGTCTCTACTATTATTCTCTCTCTTCACTGTCTGTGCATGTCTGTAGGAGTTGCTGAGTGGTATTTAAAACAGGTAGTGAAGACTTCATTACCAGGTAGATAGAATATCAGATAGAAAAGTCTGCAATAGATAGATAGATAGATAGATAGATGTTGGAAGATGTTTTGTCAGTGATGATGCAGTTCTATGATTCAAACAGAGGGGGCACTGTTGATCTGCACAAAACCATTTGTGTGTGTATGTGTGTGTGTCACTCTCTCTCTTCACGCTGGCCTCCCTTCCCTTCCTCAATGCCAGGAATTAATGATTTCACCCCCTCTCCCATTCTCTCCCTCACATACAAACTCACACTCTGCCTCTCTTTTTTTTCTCTCATGCACACACACAGACACATACACACTTGCTGTCTCTCTCTCATCCCCCTTCACACTCACACACTGAGATGTGATTGCCTTCAATGACCATAATGTCTTTCACCCAGTGTGTTGATAACGCTGTCTGGTGACTAATGAAATGAAATGAGTGGGTAGTCTCCATCAGATTTGTTTTATGGCTTCAGTCAAATTCTTACCTTTGTGGACATCTGCTGACCGCACCCCAAACCCACCCCAGATTTGTCCTTGTAAAGATCAGCTGGCATCATACTGCTTGTATCTAATATCAATAATCAATGGCTGAAGATAAAACTTAACTTTACGATTATTTTAAATGGAAGAAAATGGCAGTGGGTTTTTGTTAGCCCTGAACCTGGTCTCCCAGGTAGTGTTTCTTCTCAGGATGTGCATTGCTGGCAATAAGTTCCAATGTCCCCACTAAGCCCTAAGCACTGAACCTTCACAGACTTTAATCGATGTCACCTGCGACATCACAGTGGACGTGTGAGTGCAGGAAGAGTGTGGGACAGCACTTTGTGACATCATGTTCCCTGCACATTTCTTTGCACAGTAAAGTGAGGGGCCATGTATCCGCCTGCCATGTCTGAATACAGCTGTTTAATGAACTGGAATGTTGTTCATATTTGAAGTCAAAATCCTGCAATTACAAAACAATCAATGACAGCAATTTAGCATCACAACACTATGTACAGTGTTTTCCCCCTAATATTTGCAGATTTATGGAGAAAGAGGGGACACAACTTTTGTCCCCAATTGCACCCGAAACAACTGGTCTTGAGTTTGGTTTATGTCCCCGATTTGGACATAAGTGACTACACACACACACACACACACACACACACACACACACACACTCACATCAACCAGACTTGAAGAGTCATCATGACATATGCAGACAGCTAAACATCAGCGATGGGATGGTCAAACCTGGCAAAGAAAGCGGCTTGTGTGCTGCCTGAGACTTGCCTAATTGTCCATTTTGGTGGTGAAATGGAAAAAAAAACGTAATGTGCTGCGAGACGAATCACTACTGCCAGATAGAGCAATAACTTACAAATGGCTTTTTTTGTGGAATGAGCACTCAAAACTGAAAAATCCTCACAGTAGCTGATAAGGCTTTAGCAAAACCACTTGAAGAAAAGACTTAAGCTTTGAAGGGTTGGGGGGTAGGGCCTGGCTCAGAGAGTGGTTGAATTATAAAAGGTCACAAAAAATTCCCAAAACATAATGTAGCATGTTTTACTTCAAGTTTTCATTTTGTTTGTTCTTTCCTTCTTTCTTGTCGGAGGAAGCGCTCGTTTTTCAAGGCTGACACTCACTGAAATTGGCAATTCCAGTGTTTGGTGCTCAGACACATTATATTTTTGAATTGGACAAAAAACTTGAGCTTTAAGAGCAGCGTCGTCAGGCTGACAAGCTGAATCTCAAATTACTGTTTACCTTTCACATTTCATAAATAGGCTTTTTGAATGCAGTGCATTTCCCCTCTCCTCTCAGCAACAAATCACACCACCACACTGAATTATGCCTCCACGCACTTGTTAATATTCCACTGTATATAATATTTCACCAACATTTCTCTGTGCATGAATATTTCTGTACATATAGGTAGATTGATCTGCACATAGAACACATTTGAAAAAGCTGCCTGTCCACTGCCCTCATCGCTTTCTGTATGGAGGGAAAGACGAGAGTTTGGGAGCTTCTGCCAATGTCAGTTTGTTCTTACTGCTCTATTTTGGGAAACATAGTTATACCTGTGTTAGATACAGTGAGGCAGATGGAGCACTTAGTCAAAGCACTTTAGCTCCGTCGTCCAAGTCCATGACGGCTCAATGCTACCACGTTTCCGAGCGTCGGCTCTGAAATAGCCGATCTTTTGTTTTAATAATATAACAAGCCTTTACTGCTCAGGAATGGCGATTTTTCTTCCTCTGAATGTCTGGTGTTCTGTAGGTGTGGCCAGTGCAAGGCAGGCTCAAACAGTAACACAACAAAATTCATTCATTCAACTTACTCATTTAAGGAGTTTGATTTGATATATCAGTCATACACATGTACAGTAATGCAGCTGTTTGGGTGGGTGAGGGGGGTGGGGGGTGATTTATGGTTTGACTAGACAGGAGACTTTCTTCTTCAGGTGGTGTAGAGGTTCTGGAGTTTCCATTGGCTGCTGGTAAACTCACTATGATGAACCAGGTGGTGGCCATAGTTTAATATTTACATTAGGTATGTACATTAATGTAATATCTCTTCAGTGCAATACCATAGAAATTTCTGTGCAATAGCATTCATAGCATCTTTATTCTTGTGAATTTCCCCACTGTGGGACGAATAAAGGCTTATCTTATCTTATCTTATCTTATTCTCATATGAATAATAATATGTCTATTACTTCTGGATGCCAAAGACAAGGAAAACATGTAACATAGTGTTAATACTTTACCTCACTTCTCACTTTATTGTCCTATGCCACTTATTGTTTCTTGTTTTTTTTATTACTGCCTTATTTTTTAATTAGCCACGTACTGGTATTTATTTTTGAGTTATTGTTTACTCTTTGTTACTGCTGCTGTGACAAGTAAATTTCCCCTAAGGGGGATCAATAAAAGCTATCTTATCTTATCTTATCTTATCTTATGAGAGCGACATTGGTCTTATCATGAAGTGTATTTCCCAAAATGTCAAACTATTCCTTTAAAGTCATAACGAGACAAATAACTTCATCTGATGAACTCCTAAGCAGAAAATATAAGATTGTTACCTTCATTTAAGGTTTACAATTAACCATCAAGTAACCATCAATTAACCCAATTTTGAATCATACATGGAGGAGATGTCCTAATAATCAGATGCTTTAACATCTACAGTTACATGATGTCTGCAGATGAAGCCCATGTGATACAATGGACAGCTCCAGAACAAACTATTAATGCAAACAAAGCTGTGTCTTGCATCCAATTCACAATCCCAATCTGCCTGAAAACTTGCAGACAGTGGCTAATTGCTCCAAATCCGAACCACTTGTCTGAAAATGAATGTGTTAGGAGTCTTTAACCAGTCTTTGAGAAAAGGAAATGAACCAGGCCACCGTGACTGGGGGAGGACCACCCGCACATGCTCGTGGAGGCTGGAGGTGGCTTTAAAGCATCTACTGCTTTAGAGGCAAAGAAATGTAATGCATGCTATTTGAATTATTCCAGCAAATTGAGCACAATGAATCATGCTCACCAACTTTTTATTGATGCTTGAACTCGTCGGTAAAATGAGAATAGCACACTTCAGTGATGACGCGCTAAGGCACGCACAGATGACAAGTGCTGATCCAGGCCTGTTTGATAAATAACATGCATGCCTCCAGGCGCAGAATGTGTCTGACACAAAGCGCAGAAGCCTCAGTAACCGTGACCCTCAGTGTCCACGCGGAGGCCATGTGTCATACCTGATCCCAGCTACACCGTGATGGACGGACAGGAAGTGGGCAGCAGGGAGACACGAAGCAGACCCGAGAGACACAAACTCAAAACCTCGCCTCAGGCTTCTTCTTCACGTTCTGTGTGTCTGTTCCACCTCCCTCTACTCTGCTGGTTCTCCATCTTCCAGGTGACAGCAATAAACACTCTGACCAAGTCCGCTTTATTGATTTTCACCACAGGCTCCAGGCATCTGACAACATTATTTGCCACCAAAGGAAAGTAAAAAAAAAAAAAAAAATTACGAGTAAATACTAATTCATCATCTCATGCAATATCAATCTGCTGATATTGCATGAGATGACTGCTCCTTGATGGGACTAAAAAATTCATATATTTTTGCAGTTGATTTTTAGAAAGAGCTTCAAAATCAATTTTCCTTTAAAATAACAAAATCTACAAATTCTGTATACACAAGTTTATTTGCAAACATCTTTAAAAAAAATATTCAATGCACTTTACATAAAGCAAAGGAAAACTTAGAAATGCATTAATTAAAATAAAAAAAACACAATTTAGGATAGAAATATATACATTTAGACATAAGAGATAGCATCAAATAACAATAAAACACAAATAGACTTGAAATACAGTCTCAGTTCAGTTATAAGTGACAACAGTATAATTTAAGCCTCCCTTAGTACAAACAACAATGAGATGTCAAACCTGTGATTTAACTGTGAAGTTGTTTAACACACTGTATTATATTACTTTAAAATGATTATTTTGTGATATGCATTTTCACATAACTCTTCAAAACAACTACGACTTTGTCCAGAAATGCCCTCACGAGTTGAAACTTTCTACACACACCAGTGTTTGGTTACGTAACCACCATCAGTTAGTGGAAATCTTAAATTAATTAAAAGTCTGTTAGTGACTGCTGAGGGGTCCGACAATGTGTGGTGCACCAACACAGTCTCAAATGAGCAACACGCACTGACTGAGGAGCAATACAAAAGTAGTGGAATACTTGTCATGATTTTAGGCTTCAGTTGAAATATCAACTTCTTCTTCTTCTTCTGTTTCTTGTTGAAAGAATTTGTCGTCAGGTGTGTTGTTAACTGTACACCCTGCCTTTGTGTTTCCCACCTTGATTGCTTATTAGAGTCACCTGTCACTTGTTAGCTTTTCCTCCTTAGTGCATTTAGACTTTCCCTTCTCTCTTTGCCAGCTCCACTGGTTCCCAGTTGGCAGCCCAGTTCCCAACTCCTGTTTCCAAGCTGCAGCGGTCTGTTCCTCGGTCTCCTCCAGCTAACCTGCCAGTCTCTCTGTTGCCGGCCTCCAGTCCTGCAGCCCCGTTGCCGGCCTCCTGCTCCTGTCTTGACCCCAAGCTGTCCGCCTGAGGTTACCTGCTCAGCTTCTGTCCAACCCCCGGGCTGTCTGCCCGAGATTTCTGGCTCTTTTGTCTGGGGTTGTTGCCCTCTCTCTTTGCCAGTTCGTCCTTGTACCTTGTGTCAAGCGTTCCAGCCTTTCATTGTGTCTTGTTCTCCCGTTGTTTTTTATATTTTGCTTTGTGTTACCTGGACTCTGTCTGATATTTGGGATTTGATTCTTGCTTCTTCCCTTTTGGAGTTGTATGCCTGTTTGGACTGCCTTCCTGGTTTGGACCTTTCAGTAAGTTTTTTTGCATTTCTCCATAAATACACCTCACTGATCCTGTCTGCCTGTTTGTGTCTGCATTTTGGTCCCTGCGTTTCTGCCACCTTGCTTGCAGAAATTGCAACATACTGAAGTAAAGTGAAGTAATTTTTTTTAACTTAAATATCACTTGAGTAAAAGTACCTGCGTGAAAGGTTACTTACATAAAAGTAAATAGTAAGTCCATTAAAAAAACTCTGAGTAAATGCTGCTGTGTTACATTTTGGATGTTACAGGTGATAAACGGTCAAATCGAATAACACCTTTAGGCCACAAATGCATTAAATGTCAATCAACCAACACTAGTGAGCAGCATCATGCCACCAAGACCTGATGTCCAAACTGGCAATAGATTCCAGTTGTCTAGACAGATTTTGCAGCCTGTGCAGGCCACTGATTATTAATATTAAATATACAAAGGCCTTCCTCTTTATAGCATCACTATTTTTAACCAGTAAAGAGGACAAATCTCAGACAGTTAAACAGAAGTGACCAACAATAAATGAAAAAGCCACAGACACACCGGAGCTTCAGACAGACAGATATATAAATAGACAGGTAAACCGACAGACACAGGTGAACAGACAGACAGACAGACAGATGAACAGACACACCAGCAGCTTCTTCTCTGTTGTAGCAGCTACTCTCTTCCCTTTCATTCTCACACACTTTATCAGTTTTATTTTTATGTGACCTTTGTTTTTCCACTGTAATGGATGCATGTTAAAATGTAGCAAAGTACAATGCTAGTGATATAAAGTACTGACGTAAAAGCAAAACTACCGATAAAACCCCCCACCCCTCCTCTCCCCCAACATTAAATGAAATCCAGTACTTCCAGCCCAGCTAAATGTCTCCTCATGTTGCTGTAACTCATCCTTTGTTTTCAGGGATTAATAATTCAATTCTCCAGGAGCTTGTTATTGATTCTACATGACTAATGTACATAAAGGCCATGGAAGACCCATGACTGCATGCTATGTTCTGCATTAAAAAGCATGCACATCCATAGATACACAAATTCCTTACATGTGTGTATACACACAAAGTACACACTGTATTCAGAGGAACAGAAAGTGAAAGAGCATAAACATGAAGACATATGAACATCTAAGGCAACCCAACATGTGCATATGTGTAAATTATTAATTATATATTTGTGTAAATTGTAATGAAGCCTCTATAAATAAAGACTTATGTAATCAGACATTAACTAATTTGATTATATCTCTCTTCTCACAGCACGCAAATGCTGCGATGATTAATCACTTGGATTGTGATTATTTGAGCTTTAATAATGACTTGCTATGACACTGATTATACTAGAGGGTATAAATATGTCATCTCACTGCACACCAGATATTAATGTAACCATTAAGAAGTAATATACTACACACATGAGGATATGCACACACACCCACAATCAGATGCACAATGCTGTTTTGCATGCTGGCCATGAAAGATCATTCTTTCATGTTTTTTTGGACTCGGAACACATGTTTGCATGTACTGAATGCAGTTCATATTACATGAGTGTCAGTGGTTACTGCAGTGGAAAAAGGTCTCACCCTCAACCATTGTTCTATTGCTGGTGTCCATATAGCACATGACACTATTGATTATAACAACAATGGCAAACAGTGTGAAAGTATACATTTTTAGTTTTTAATTCCTGAAAAACAACAACAAAAAAAAAAACTGGTGTTTCTCTTGAACATGTAACCTGTTTGCCACATTCAAAGTTTAAAGAAAAAATTACAATTTTCTCTCAGAGCTCACATAATCTGTTTCATCAGGACTGTGTGTCTGTGGTTAGATCAGATTTTATTGACAGTAATCAACAACCCACCAACTGTCATCGGATTCTGATTCAAATGTTGCTAATTCCTGAACAGAGTGGCAGAATGGGACCTCACCATTTTCTGAATGAACTCACTTCAAACCAGACAGATGAGCAACAGAGAAAAAAAAGAAACACAGCAAACTCTCATGTGAAATAGAAAAATGGTTCTAACTTTGATGCAATCTCTCCATTTCTTTAAAACCACTGTGCTGCAAAAGGCTCTGACACAAAAAAAGCAGTCCAAAAAATGTAATCCATTGATCCTGGCATTGAAATATGTAAAATAATGCACATCAGGAAGAATATGCACCTTGAAGCATTGTGCCAATCTTCTGCTTACATTCTGAGATGGAGGAGAAAGTTATCGCTAAGAGTCCTCTTTGGATTATTGTGTGCCCAAATATGACATCTAGCAGCTTCTTTATGTTCCCTTATGCTTTGCTAAGAGACAAAATGTTCAGTTATGGATTCAAGTTGACTGTGTTTGTCCCTCATGTCACACATTGGGGTCACACTAATAAAGCCCTTTGTGTTGCAGCAGTGCCACAGTTGGTTTGAATGCAGCCTAACTGTGACTTTGCTTATTATCATGAACACTTAAAATAAATATGCATATACTGTAAAAGCTCAGGAGACAGTCAGGCAGTCAGGAGAGGTTTGTCTTTTCTACACACAGCTCACAAATACATACTGTGCGCATTCATATAAGCTACAATACCTGCGCCCAAGCATCTGATGAATCACACTCATTTTTCATCAGACATGCAAACACAATTAAACCAAATGACCTTTAATATGTTTGTACAGGATTTGACGTGAACAAATGCAGGTACACGGTTGCATGTTGATCTATCATAGTGTGTTTGTTGGTGTGCGTGTAAGAAGTCTATTTTCCTTGGGCTCTGAAATCAGGCCAACATGCCCATTTAATTTATTCACAAATAAAAACCTGGCAGGCAGCAAATGCAATTAACCTACATTATAGAAGGTAATAGGAGAGAATGTGTGTAGTTTAATGTACTAATACACACAGATAGCATATGCAAGAGCTGCGTGACTACACACACGCTTACACACACACAGTTCTGTAGCTCAGTATGTACAGTATAACATTATTAATCCCAGAATTGATTCCCAGTGCATGGTGCCATTTGTACTGAAAGCATACACTAAACGGCATGAACTACACACACCCACAACATATAAACATGAGGTTTTACAATGCGGGCTGGTGGGTAGGACACATAACTGATCTACTTCGGTCTCTGACTGGCAACACAAACCAGAACACATTTTTCACGGGTGCAATCTCTCTCATGGTATAGTCGCCGTGGCATCCAGGGTGCTTAGAGATTCAACAGAGAGATTCGTCTTCTTTAGAGACGTGCTGATATCGCCTCTAATATTGTCCTCAGGATCAGCAACATCAATATGAACAGTGGGACAGTGGAGAGATGAACAGAGGAATGGAGAGAGGTGATAACATACTGTACCTGACACAATATCGAGGCACTCGGCAAAGAGCACTACTTTATTTTTTATTGCTGTGGAGGATAATGCCAAAGCCAGTATGAGTCCTACACACACACACACACACACACACACATACACACACACACACACACACACACACTTGAAGTTTACTGGTGCAGACTGGGTACACAACTCTGTATTATGAACTATAGCTCTTTCTATATATTTTATTAGAAGAGACTGCAAGGACAGACAGCAGACTTTAACAGCAGAGCAGACTCTTAGAAAGTGAAAAAAATTCTCTGTCTTTGCTTCTTTTTGTCTTTCTGTCTCTCTCTAATGATTCTAAAAGCTCTCTCCCTGCACCAGCAGACACCAGATCAGCAGCGTTCAGGTCATCTGTGCCCACAGACAGTGACATATGGCCTTATCTAGCATGCACGCTGCCCCGGGTCGCGATAGATTTAATCTGTTAAGCGCTGCATCGGCTCTCATGCTGCCCCATTGCCGTGACCTGGGATTGTCTTATTCAGAGGTAAAACACAGCAGATCGGCTCAGATAGCCCCGGGAATTCTGCTGTCAGTGATCAACACATGATCTTCAAGATACTGGAGGAGAGAGCATTGTGAAGTGGGACTAATCTGCAGATCAGCCTATGAACAATGCAGAATCACCTGTGTGTGTGTGTGTGTGTGTGTGTGTGTGTGTGTGTGTTTGTTATCTGGCTTCCCTGGTTCCCACAGATAAAGAATGAACGCATGGAGATATTAATACTATGGGCTGTGGCTGGTCCTCCCTGGGGTTTCTCGTTCTGAAAATGCACTCCTTTAACTTCCATTATATTAAACAGCACTTACAGAGACATAGCTTTATATGTCTCAGAGTTTCAGGTGTAAATACAACCTATTTGTTCTATTCCAACCTGTTGTGATATCTCAGTTTAAAAGACGACCCAAATGCAAAAGACAAGACAGGCAGGTTGACGAAACAAACTCAAGCTTTAATAATGTAAAACTGATACCGGTAACAAAACAGGCAGGCAACAAAAACCCACGGAGACGGCAGAAGCAGGTCCAAAAACAAGGAGCTATATCAAAAAAACTAAACAAGAGCAAACCTGAATGGCACGAGGAACAAAGGCAGGAATACAGATGAGGCACACAGGCAATGAATGCAGACGACCTGACAACTGAGAAAGGGTAAACCTGCACACTGAATACACAAGGGACTAATGGAACACGGGTGATAAAGATAAACAGGTGGGAAAAACACAAAGGCAGCCAACACACCTGAACAGACCCTTTCAACATGAA
Source organism: Centropyge bicolor (assembly GCA_037975185.1). NCBI lineage: Eukaryota > Metazoa > Chordata > Actinopteri > Pomacanthidae > Centropyge > Centropyge bicolor. The sequence continues at coordinate 11,194,810 of JBBMOC010000010.1, read as the reverse complement.
ACAAGAAACAAGTTTACCACCAGTTTTTCTGATTAGTTTTTGTGCTTCAAATCTGAACAACAGGGTGGAGGATACAGGGTGCTGTGTGCTAATTTCTGACTCACGATATCGAGCTACATAAATAAAACTGACTCGACATTTGCGTAGAGTCATTTCCGCCGCCGCTGCCTTGACACAGCATGGGCGCCATCACAGAAGGCGCGAGCACAGGGAACGCAGGAATCCTGCTTTCGATCGGAACACCTTGTTGTTGTTGGTAATTGAAGGAAGCACACGCTGATTTTTTCATTTTCAAACATTTATAGGGGATGGTTACAAAATAATCTCATTTTCAGCTTCTCTAGCTGGTGTCCAGTTTAAATTGCCTATTGAGTAAGCATCCTTCTAAATCATCTCTAATGGCATCCCATGGTGTAACTGTCCTCAAGCGGACACTGCTGTAACTGGCTGGTTAAGCGACACATTGACTCTGCCTTGTGTGGAGTCGTGTGGAGAGATGATAGACGGGAGGGTTGCTTCTATTTCTGAGCTGCCATTCATTGTCTGGGTAGGAACAGAACAGACTATATATATATATATATATATATATATATATATATATATATATATATATATATGCTGGTCAGTCATACAGCTGGCTCGCCACGGTCAGCTGGCCAGCACACTATAAAAGATTAACAAGGCATTATAGCACAATGCTGAGCCGGCTTGCTTGCTTGCTCTATTTCATGTTATGTGACCAGATATGTAAAAAAATCAGGTAACACTTTATTTGACGCCTATAAGGTCAAGTATTATAATACTTCATGATTGCTGGTCCCTTGCTAACTGATTTTTGTTGCAAGAATCAAAGGGTATTATAATTATCATAGTTGTCATATATTAAAACTCTTTATAATGCATTATACCAGTGAAGTATTATAATACTTGACCCTATAAGCCATTATAAAATGCTCTATAATGTGTTATGCTCATTGTTATTAAGTCTTATGATGATTTATGAGTGTTTATAATGATAGTTATAGACGTTTATAAGCATATCATAAATATATGTATAATGCATTATCTATGTGGGAATTGTCAGTGAGTTGCCAACAGTTATAATGTATTATAAGACCTTATAAGTGATGATAAAATGCTTTATAGTGTGATATGTTTATTGCTATAAAGCATTATGATCATTTATGAGTGTTTATAACTATAGTTATACAGTGCTCTAATGTCATTATAATACATTATAAATACATTTATAATGCGTTATAGAGATAGGCGTCAAATAAAGTGTTACCAAAAATGTTACATCCACTTGTTACACTTCTTAGTAGGATTCTAAGACAGCAACCTACATTTACGACTACGAGCCCCTAAACCTACACTACTACATTTCTGGTAAGATAAAAATCAAATAGACTTCAATTGAATACAACAACAACAGCTGTACCTAACTTCATCTATTTAGCAGAAAGACCGTTACAAAGTGCATGACTGTTAAATGGACTACAAGCATAATACTACACTCAGTCAAAATACTGTATTTGCATTTAAGCTTACTGATATCAAAAGCTGCCGAATGTGGAATCACTCGGGCAACCGAATCACTGCCGCTCTGCCAAAACCAAATTTCCCTTTTGGGACAATAAAAATATCGAATTAAATTTAATTGAGTTCATTTACATTTTTGTACAGACGCATTTCATAATGTAGCAGTCATTGCATTAGCAGCCGTATCATTACAGGCTACAGGGACCTCAGAGATGATTGGTCTTGTTTTCACTTCTGTCGACGACATTTTCTTGTTATTGCACGAGGGGAAAGTTTCATCAGATCCTGTATATTCCGCGCTTCGATAGGCCTCCAGAGAGAAGGGATAGGCCCCTGTCCTCGGATGAACCGTCTAAGAAGTTCCCCGTTATCAGTCACGCTTCTGTTAACTTCAAGCTGGGAGAAAGAAAAAAATTCACAAGCGAGCCCAGAGCGGCATAGCACAGCTTGCGTGTCCCTTTCTTTGTGTGCAGCTCTGTGTTTTCTCCTCTGTCGTTCTCCCTCTCCTTTCGCCTTCTACCCCCTCCTCTCCTCCTTCCTCTATCTCACCTTCTCTCACCCTTCCTCCTCTTCTCTGTCTGGATCACTCAATCCCTCTCTTTCTACTCCCCCCCTCCGTCTCTCTCTCCAGTGAATGCCTCTGTAATTCCTATTCTTATCTACTCGTCGGCGCGAGGATAAGAGCTTCTTTACTTATGTGCTCCTGCTCTCCACGGGGAAGAGGAGACAGAGAAAACATTTTAAAAAGCTAAAATTACATGCAGGCAAGCAGGACAAAAAAGGAGGAGGGGAGGAGGGTGGGAGGAAACATTTTCGACTGGAGTCGCATGCAAAGCAGATGAGGAGGGAGAGAGAAGGGGGTTGATAGAGGCAAGCAGATTAAAATTAAAACATTATATTTTAATTATTTTGGGGTTGTTCACTTCAAGTTGAGCTAATCATGTCTTTGGTGTGTTGTGTCCTGCTGGCCCTTCCCAGAATCCCTTCCAGGCCTCTGCGACAGAAGAAGCTTTTAAAAGAGGCTGGGCGCTCATATAACAAGACACACACTCACTCACACACACACACACACACACACACACACACACACACACACACACACACATACTGCATACATACTTATGCACACACACATCCATGCACTATGCTCTAAGCTGCACAAATAACTTCAATTCTGGCAGCGTGCTCAAACAAACACATTGACTGTTACACACACACACACACACACACACACACACACACACACACACACACACACTCACACACTCACACACAAATAGGGGTGTGTGAGTTCAGCCTCGCCCTCCAGAGGCTGTCACACAGAGACTGCTCATTAAAAAATTTCATTAGGTTTCAATCAGGCCATAAGTAGGCCAGCTACACTATTACAGAGTGAACATGTGACTGAAACATGACTGCAGGAGACATGATATAATCAATGAATCAGTCAGCGTGTGTGTGTGTGTGTGTGCGTGTCACATTATTACAAAGTGATTTCAATGAAATATGACTCAGGGAGAAGCTGAACAGAACAACATAAAATTGAATCACTGTTGAAGCATTTTCTCTCCTCTGTTGAAAGTTTAATGTTGGGTTTGTCCTCGGTGACTTTCGTCAGCAGCTTTAAGATGAACATCCAGGCCTCATCCACGACTGTGCGGCAGCAAGCTGGAAGTACTGGAGACGCAATCATGGGATACCCAAGCCGACCTCCTCGGGTCCCAACAGACAACGACAGATAGATGCCTAACACAACTACAGGCTGATGAATAATGCAGAGTGGGAATTGGGGGGCTCTCTGTTGTGGAATGGGGAGACGACAGTAAATGATTGAGTTTGATCAAATTTGTTGAAGAGGGAAAACTTGGATGTTTATCTGGGGAAAGATGGAGTCACAAATAGTTTTGTTTTCATGTGTTTTTTTTATCCTCTCTCACAGATATAACATTATTCTTCTATCTTCCCTCCTGCCATTGGATTCCCTGTGCTCATTTTGCTCATGGTTATATTTTATATTGTATTATTATATGCTATAATACAGGGCAGTACTTTTCATTACGTGCCAAAAAATACCACATACTTCCAAATAATAGTTAGAGCTACACACCGAAGAAACTTGGTTCTGAAGCTTCCCTCATATACAGAAGAATAAGGTGATCAGTACTGAGGCCATAGAAGAAGCCATCCTATCAAGGAATGTCATCGCTGCTGAAATATTCATTTCTGCACTGAGCAAAATCACGAAGCCCAATATTCCAATAAAGCTTCACAAATGCCAAACCCCATTTGCAAAACACCATAATTCTGAGGAGCAATAAGAGCATTACCACACACACAAACATACTCCAGACAAAACAGATTAAATACACAAATGACAACAATAAAAAAAGAAAAATTGAGAAAAAAAAGAGGCACTTTCAGGTTTTTATTACCAATCTCATTATATTACAGTCTCGCTTCTCAGACAGTAAACTCTAGGAATCTCATTTCCCATTTTCATTGCTTCCATAACCAAAATTCTTTTGATTTTAGTGTTGTCTGTCCTTTATATGTCACAGTAGCATCAAAAAAACAAGTGATCATTTGGTCATGTGTTGGCTGTTTGAAAGTTTAGCACCTAACAAAACAGATGCATCTGGTTGGCTGCTGCAGATGCCACAAAAAAAAGCTTAAAGAGCAAACAAGAGGAGCTGAAAATCTTGTTTCTGTTCATCTCCTGTCCGACCTCTCACCTCCTGCAGTGATGTAGGAGTGTACTGTTGTAGGAGTGTCCAGAGTGTATTAGCACATAGTGACATCAGTGTTGGGTGTGGTGACAGGTGCACTTTGCTCTTCATGTTGGCTGAAAAGTATAGTACAGGTTAACTTACTTGAACATACTTGACTAGACCTGTGCAAAATATCAAGAAGAAAACTGCTTTCCAGCCTCTTTAGGATTCATTTGGTTCTAGATATGGTGACTTGAACTTTGAGGGCTTACATTGATATTATGGACTGGAAGTAGCTGTATATTCATTATCCATAAAATTGACCATTTCATCTCAAAAATGTCCCCTGCTCAAAACATCCAATGCTAATGTAAGCAACACAACCACTGTGTTGGTTAGCAATAACAACGCCATGACACAGGAATCTCTCTGGAGTTGTTTATTTTGGCAGAGACAGATAATAAAGCACAATAAGAATAAGCACAACGGGGGTTCATAATAAGTAATAATAAAACCCCCACACCTCCACAACAATACATATGTTACAGAGACACACAATAAAGCAGAACCTTCACATGCATGCCAAATCTTCAACACAATCAAACACAAATGAAACTGATTGACTGAAGACTGATTACCTGATTAACTTAGCTTAAAATTAAAGTAAATTAACCGCATTTAGCTGTTAAACACAACTTTATAAGTGCCAGCGTGCGTAAATATATATTCATGAAAAATATTTATAATACCCAACTCTCACACAAGAGAATAATGAAAAGGGGGGATTCTAATAAAATATTCAGCACAGAATATAAACTAATTTAGAGGAAAACATTCCTGACAGGGACAAATAATAAAGTAGAACCTCCATGCAAATAAAGCTGTCTGCTCCAGGCTCCAGGCTCCTGGCTCCTACACAAATGAAATAAAGACAAAATGCAGCTGTTACACTGTGTTCCTATATACACATATAAATTAGTAGGCAGTGTCTGGCCTCTCATGAAACTTTGTGTGTGATGGACTCTGGTTTGTAATTTACATACTCTGCTCTGACTGGAGAATTGTTTTCTGCTGGACTACGATGGCGGTTCATTTCCTGTTGCACAGAACAGGTACAGAATAACCCTTTTAGTAACAACTCAGTCTTTCAGTTTCTGTGGAAGTCAAAGTGAAAGTGACGGGCTCTCGCCTGTTTGCCACTCAGATTGAATCAGAGGACATTTGCATAATGTTGAGCTTTTGTCAACTTTACCTTGCAGTGCTGCTGGGTGCCTTTAAATCCCCATAGCTCGGTGGGTGGTGGCACTCCACCACTGATCTCCACCAGGCGTGCAAATGTGGACAGGAACAGTTTCAAAACATCTGTGATGTAGATGCACTGGCTCCCAGGCTGGTGTCCCAGCTGCTCAACCACGACCTGAAGCATTATGTATTCCTCTAGTCTATTCAACAATACGCATGTCCCTTGTCCTTAGCGGAGACCCCATTCCAAACTGAAGCAGTTGCTGATCACCCACAGCCCTTACTGGCTAGTTAAGAGGATTTAGAAGTCAATGACAATATAAAACAAAGCAGTCAATAAAAAATGTGTTCCACTGCAACCATGATACACACACACATTCACACAGACACACACACACACACTCACGTTTGAATGAATGATCCCCTCTACTGTCCACTTGAAGCTACCAGCATTTAGGTTTTAAAAGCAACGACACATTGAACTTGAACCTTACAGATACAGTCTGGAGGTCTTCCTTGTCCTATAACTGCATTTTGACATATCTTCTATACTTATATTCACCAGTTGATATGCAGATGACTGAGCTATACAAACTCTTGTCAAGGGTCCGATTACACATCTGGTGCACAAAACGATGAAGGCACAAAAACAGCTTTCAAACCCACTGAAAATAATTGGAAAAGGTCACACTGCTAAAAATGCATCCTGTACAATCACTATGTCTGTTGTGAGTCAGCTTTCATTGTAGGTTTTCCAGACTTTCTGAGTCACTCACTCCCACTCCACACGGATCATTTCTATTCTCAGACAACTGATATATTCATTAGGAACCTTTGTCATATCAGAGGTGGGTGACATTGAGTGGGTAATATCTGTGTCTAAAAAAAAGTCCAGTATCGGCCTGATGTGTCTAACTCTATAGGACCACACAGAACTGCAAGATAACACCAGTGAAACGAACAATACGCTACACTAGCAACACTATCTGAGTGTAATATATAACATACATAAGCACTAAGTCAGAAAGGCTCCTTGGAAGCAGCAGCGGCTGCCGACAAGACAGGCTTTATTTACCACCGCCACTGTTATTTGATCATACAAGGACCAGAGGGCAGGATGCCAGATGAGCGCCGTCCCCAACAAAGAAAAAAGACCACAATATTCCATCAGTATCTGCAAACAACTCTTAAAATCGCCTTGGGCCGTAAATATTACTGCTGAGAGAATTTCTGTTCAGTCCCATCACCTAAAGAATAAATAAATACAGATAGAAAATAAATTTAAAAAACAATATTCTACCAAATATTCTCCAGCACCAAATACCTGGAGGGCCTGAATATTAATGCTCGAGCCCTTTGCTGCTATTTGAGCGTGTGGCGGCAGGAAGAAGGAGCAGGCACATATAGAGACGAGTGCACATAAATAATCCACAGAGACGCCCAGTCGAAAGTCTGAGGTAATGCAAGGTGACAGTATTTGGAATGGGAAAACATGACTAAACTGGGTTATTGCTGATACACCGAGAGGAGGAGAAGAGGAGCGAGGGGAGAGGAATAATAGGATAAGGAGCAGGGAGAGGAAGATGATAATCATAGGGGGGAGAAAGGAGGAGAGAAAACAGGAGGAGAGTAGAATGCAAAGTAGCAAGAAAGGCAGGAGGACGGGAGATGGGAGGAGATGAGAGGACAAACAAGGAGGCAAAAGAAGAGGAAAGGAAGGAAGGGAAGAAGCAAAGGGCACAGGTAAGGAGGTAAAATGAGATGAAAATGCAAAGAGGAGAGCAGTGAATAGAATAACATCAAGGAGGAAAAGGGGAGGTGAAGAAGAGAGAGGGATGGCAAAAAAAAGAGTGAGGCAGGAGAGGAGGAAGAAACAGAGAAGGAGGAAAACAAAATGAAGAAGTTATGACCAGAAGAAATGAGATGATTCAAGGAAAAGGAACAGAGGAGTTTGAGATTAAAGAGGATAATAGACAGATGAAAGGGACTAAAAATGAATGAGGAGAGGGGAAGAAGAAAGATGATAACCTTCACGAATTATCGCCAGTCTGTTGCCATAGAAACCAGGAGACACCTATTGTCTGTGTGTCACCTGATGCAGATGATTGTGCGTGCGCCTGTCACTGTGTGCAGGCATGAGTTTGTGTGGTAAGAGTTTAATCAGCTGTTTGTTCTGGTTTTCAGCAGGGGGATCAATCCAGAGAAGAACCTGTGTGTGTGTGTGTGTGTGTGTGTGTAAAATGTGGATTAGCCTTGCAATCAGTGAGTCTTTATCGATGGATCAGTCGAGAAACAAATCAACAAAGAGAGATTAGCGCCAGACAATCCAAATGCTTCAATATAAGCCTGCAAACATTCACTTACTGTACACACACACACACGCACACAAATAAATAAGTTTAACGTCCCGTGTTTGGTGACATTTCACTGGCATTTACGGCCACTGTAAATGGCGGAAGGCTTCTGACCTGAGGTGACTGCTGCTTTTTGATGCGGCACCTTTGAACCGCTCTGTGTCAAATCTGACATGAAACATCGAGTCAGATGTCAAACGCCCCGGTAACACTTGTCAGTCCGATGTCATCTGAGCATTCAGAGAGCTCCGATGGGATGGGAAAGCACACTGCAGGGCCCAGCAGTCTTTGGTGTCAAGGATTATTCACACTTGCTTACTATGATCTGGATTCAGCTGAAGCCTCTTTGGGTAACTTGAGGGTCAACATGCAATATTATAACTTCAGAATTAACGTACTTTAGTGAATGCAATTCCTGTTTCATAGTTTTGCCACCAGAAGTATGTGTGGTAGTAGTGGGATATCTGGGATATCTTGGTGGTGGTAGATGATGGAGGGAGTGAAAGGCTGAAAGAAAACTTAAAAAAAAAGTTGATCTAGTTTTCACTAAAGAGACAGAGGAGGAGAGACAGAACGTCCCCATCAAAAATACAGTCATATTTGTTGTCTGTGCAAGAAACTTATTATGATCAATCTTAATGTTTGTGTCATTTGAAACCAAAATTCAATGCTGTATTATTTTAAGATATGTGCTTAAAGTACTTAACTTATGTTGTTTACATGGAAGTAAATTATGTATGTAACTCTAACTGTATGTGACTCATGTAACTGACATACTTATTTAACTGGACTCATGATCTTTTCCTAAACCTAACCAAGTAGTTTTATTACCTCAACCTAACCTCAACATTAACCATGTGTTTGTCACCTGTTGGTGGTTCTCTCCATATACAACCACCTTCCTCAGAGTAGCCTCACTTGAATTAACCAGAAAATATTTAATTGAATGAAAATGACCAACAATACATACAAAGAGCTATAAACACCACAGCAAGTGCTGCAGGTGTTCGCCACATAAGTTAATTTGCCTGACATAGCCAGTCCACTCTGCTTCTCTGTCCTACTGGAACCAGTCTGCAGTCACATCAGGGATTATTATCACAAACAACAGAAAGTCCTCACACACCTCACAGAAGGTAAAACTTCCGTAACCACCTGCTCATGCAACACTGTGGTTGGGCTTGATTTCCATCACTTATTGTGCATTAAACCGTTGATTAAGGTAAGTAAGGTGTGACAGACCTTAACTATGCTGCAGTTATTTAGAGACTTTAACAAGGTCTCATTCTCAAGTAGATTTGATCAACGTTTTAATCGGCTCTGACCAAAATGTGCTATGTTCTTGTATTCAGTCATTGACACTGAGATGAGATGTACGTGATTTCTAAAAATAATTCCAAATTATTCCACTTAGATATGTGTCACATGTTTGAATGTGTACAAAGTTTCGAACATGAGCAGAAATCTTGCTGAAACACACATGAGCTATTAAAGTCCAGGGGGTTATAAGTGAATTAAAATGAATTCAGTGATTATTGAACAGGTGCCACATGCATGTTTGAAGACGATGATGACATGACATGAAGATTTTGTCTTTTCCTTTACATAAACGTCAACACCATAAATTGATAAATTGGGGAAACCTATGTGCTGTACTGTGTACTACATAGTGTGGTCAGAAGAAGTAGCTACCACTAGGTGGCAGCACATGCAGCAGCCCGGGTATAGTTTGTCATGAACGGCACACAAACAGGATGGTGTCAGTAAGAAAAGAGTTCAGTTATTGTAAAGAGAGACAGATAAGCAGGAAGACAGACAGGTGTGTGATGATCCTGAGGCACAAAAGACACAGGTTAGTAACATGAAACATGAAGAGAATAAATCTCTAGAGAACTACCACTATGGTCAAAACAACAACAGTGGTTGAAGAGCCGGAGCTGATACACTGCAGGCTGATGAGCTGATGAGAGGAAGGTGAGCAGACTGGAAGGCGTGATGAGCTGATTGTAGACAGGTGTGTATGATGAGCAGAGCCAGGGGCCAAGGCACAAACAGAAACAGAGACAGACTGAGGAGAATTGGGAGCACCGGGAAGGGGAGTCACAAGGAAGAACACTTGGAAATCTTCTCGGGGCCATATTTTAGAAAATGTATTAACAGAGAAACACTTACTCCCCATTTATACTTAACCACTTGCACATGCTTCTTGGGTGAATTAGATAGCTATCAGATGGTGAAAAATCCAGGTGTAAAAGCATCCAGAAGCACTAGAGAGTGATTGAAATATGATTGTTTAAACCACCTTTATCCAAAGTGTAACTATTGTGCGCGAACAAACACTCTGTGGAAGAAGCCTCTACAGGGTCCATCTGTGATAATGGGGATGAAGTCACAGTGAATTTGGCTATTGTTCAGCCCCATCTCATATAAAGTGAGTGGAAGGAAACAGCTTGCTATTGTATTGCAGCATTTAGTCTGAGCCCTGTTGAATTCAAATACTGAATGATCTGTGCAGGTGAGAGAGCTGCGAGAGTCGGAGCCGATGAAGACTGTTGCTGACTGCTGAATGTTTGTCTCGCTCCTCGTCCATCCAGGTGAGTCCTACCTGTTAACTACATAGCTAAACAGGAAGTAGTATGTATGCAGTATGTAGTATTATTAAACAAGGCCTTTGAGTGGGAGAAACCTGTTTATGAGATTCTAAACTCGTATCTATCTTCATTCCCAGTTGTCTGTCACCAGTGTTTTATGACATCTAAGAACGGAAAATCCAGCACAAGTGTTGGACTTTTAGTTTTGGCCTTGACCTCTCATTCCATTAAATTTGCTATTAGTAAGTTATTGAGCTAGTTATCTCACACAGGACCGGAACGTCAAAGAAATTCAATGCTAGTAAAACAAAAGAGGCTTCACAAACTTGCAGAGACTTTTTTGAAAAAGTAAAGCCTTAAATGTCACAGACTGACTGTAAATGCCAGAGAGGATATACATGCAACTGTACAGCTCCACAGAATGCCACTGTTTGAGTTATGGGTTCATCAAATGAGTCCAGAGCAGAGTTTTCCTGAGAGGGACAATTGACATTTTGCATTTCACTCACCGCTAGACTTCTTCACAGGGCATTCGTCACTTTATGAAAAAAAAAAAAAAAAATTAAACAGCGGCTGGTTTACATTGGTTAGCATTCCTCACTGAAAACAATGGCTGCTGATAGCTCAATGCTATATGATTAATGAGACGTTCAAATGATCATAAAATAATATTCCCCTAAAGGGACGCCTTGACATTTTGAGTTGATTCTGTTATTTTTCTACAGCACACACTTGTGATAAGACAGATGATATCTTTACATGCTTTTTATTATGTTGAGGTGAATCCCCTCTCACATGTTGCAGTACTCAAAGGCAGTGGAAGAGACAATTTAACCACCTTAAACAGTAACAGTAACAGTCTGGGTTGCTTGTATTTATTTGGACCAAGTCATATACACAGGATGCTGGAAAGTGTTTTCCTATACTTGCTTTAAGTTCTCTTAGAGTGGAGTCTCTGTCAAGTTGCAAGGTGGCCTCATATTTCTGAAGAATGGTGCCCTTCATTGTGTTGTCAGAACAGTAGAGGTGTTGCATTTCTTGCAAACTGAAGAAAAAAATAGATGATCTCATGGCACGAGGGAGTCATATCTGCAGGACTTCATTTGGGCCGGATCCCGCCGGAGCAAGATCCGACACCTCCCAGATTTGACCGGCACTTATTTGATTGGATCCAACAAGTGTTTTGATGAAATTTTGAAGTATTAAATTTAGACAGCTGTGTCTTTTATTGAGTTTAAATCACTTGGAAATCTCACTGTACGCACAAAAATAATTGTAAAAATGTGAGTGAGGAAGAGAGGGGAAAGTCGCCAGGCCACGCCCATGTGAAACGGGAATTTGACAGCTGTCACTCAGAGAGAGAGAGAGAGAGTGAGGGGGAGAGATGCGCTCCATCAATGGGCGATTGTCTGTGCTTCTCTACAGCTGATTCTTCTTTCATTTCTTAAACATTTCGGTTAATTGGTTGTTTGCAGTCATGTGATCTTATTGGTCTATTTAGCACAAGGCACTGTTTTTTGTTTATTTGATGTATCCTGTGACATTTTTGTCTCCCTCTTACCGCCGGAACAACATCCGGTCTGTGTTCCAGGTCCTGATGATTTACAAATTAAGCACTGCATATCTGATTTTAAACTATTGTCTTAACAATGGTGGCATCAGTTTGAGAAACAGTGTGTGTCCTGTGGTCCTCACCAGCAAGCAAATGTTGACAATTGACAACTTTTCATTCTGAATGGATTTGGTCTTATTTTTCCAAGGATGTTGGACAGGAAACACTGACAATGCTCTGATGCTGTTGTATGAATATACTTCCTCTTTTGCAAGTTGTGTCGATAGTGAATATAGTAGAAGTGAATATATCTCATCCCGTTCCTCATATTAATGAATGGGGAGTGAAACCCCGCCCGACTGCAGCTTCAGAGCTCTAATCAGCCAAAATAATGAAAATCACCTGTGTGGGTTTACCATGGGTGAGCAGGGCTTTTGCACAGATTAGAATATTTACCAGCCTCTGTTGCTAAATGTCGACTTTTTTTTTGCACCATGTTTATTGTGTCATGAAGACCACAGTGGAGCTGCTCATGTAATCTCATTACTCTCATTAATTTTTTATGGAGTAATTTCTCTAATACGTTAGAGCAAGACAGAGGTCTACAAATGGGCCTGTAATCATGGAAAATATAATTAAGAGCACCTGCTGTGAGCGTAATGTTCAGGTCGCAAGAGGATATGAGGGGTTTAGAGTTTGGCTGTGCACACACACACACACACACACACACAATCACACACACTCTCTCTCTCTGAATATGCATGAGAATCAACAGGCACACTGCTCTGCTGGACTGAGGGTGGCATTTGTGAGTTTATCTCCGAGGTCAGGGAGGAATTACAGCATCTCTCCTTACTTAACCCTTAACTTTTGTAAAGTCACTTACACATACGAGAAGTGATGGAGATGCCAATTTCCCGGAGGGAACCTCCCAAAGGGATTAATAAAGTACTCTGTCTGTCTGTCTGTCTGTCTGTCTGTCTGTCTTGCCCAATAAAGGGTTAACCCATGGTAGGTGAACAAAATACATCCGCTCACTGCTTCACTTGACAAACCTTCACCACAAACTGCTCAGCTTGTCCGAGGAAGGGAGGTCCTAGTTCTCCTTCGCCTTTTTAAAGACCAATATTGGAACCAGCAACCTCTACATTTCACTTTCAAGATACATATAACCACAGAATTTGACTATGCTAATAGTAGTATAAATACACTACCACTACTACTACTACTTAACAAACACATACTGTAGACCAGTGGTTCCCAACCTTTTCCAACTCAAGGCCCACTTTTAAGTCTCAAAAATTTTCGTGGCCCACCTTTGATTCTATAAATACAGAGGCAAAACTATGTGTTCCCAGAGAGCTTTTTTATTGAAGATGAAACATAAAGGACTGAACTGAATACAATAGAAACCAGATGGAAGCACCACAGTCACAAACACATCATCAAGTAACATGTTCCAACACCACACACACACAAACCCGTCATTCAAGGAGCTGTGCATCAGCACCATCACTTGTTGATTCACCAGTCTCCTCTCTCTCTTTTCTTTTTATTCTCCCTGTTGCTAGCCAGCTGTCCATGTTTATACTGCAGTTTCAGCCCTCAGCTTCAGAAACAGGTCAAGTGTAATGCAGTCCCACTGCGAAATGGTCCGGCCCATAACAACAAAAGTTCCTATCTCTCATTTCTAAAAACAAAACAAACTAATAATAAAAAGAATATTTGAACATCTATAATATCATTTTAAATGTAACTGATTTTTAACATTAAGGAAATTATTCTGTTTATTTTTATATAATTACACTCTTCCCACCCCCATACAAAAGTCAAAATATTTTGGAAATGATTTGGCGGCCCACTTGCAATACCTCTGCAGCCCACCAGGGGGCCGCGGCCCATAGGTTGGGAATCACTGCTGTAGACAGTTTTTGAAATGCCCTTGTAGAGTCCTGCAGAATTATAAATGCATGTAAAATGCTCACACACACACAATGCCTCCCCAGAAACAAGAGACACACTCTGAACCACCACAACACACTGTGCATTTTAAGTAAGAACTAATGCTGACACACTCTAATTTTTCAGGGGATTCGCACATTTTGAGTGCATTCAGTTTTGGCCGTGAGTCGCGCAGCTTAGTCCAAAGTGGCAATCCGGCCTCTGAGGGATTAAGAGAGGGCAGACGACACCTGAGTCTGCGTGGAGGGTTGGCAGTCCCAGAGTATGGCGTGACTGAGGAAACTCAAGTGGTTTAACAGAAAGCCCAGGGGGGTTACAAAGCTACTTGCGATACTTGGAAGGAAGTTTTGCCCCATCACCCAAAATTTCATCTTTGCTCTTGGAAAATTTTGCTTCTGCAGTCGAGGCCGCCTCGATCAAATCCATGCTGCCGGGAGATCAGGTCCAAATAGTGTGGAGGCTGGAAGACAGGCAGCAAAGCAAATGGAGCTATTTCAAGATTATATTAGAATAGACATTTGAAAAAGATGAGAGGTGGGAGGGGCGGGAAGCCACCATGTTTATATTAAAGCAACAGTTTGACATTTTGGGAAATACACTTTCTTGACAAGCGTTAGATGAGATTGATGCCCTGCTCACATCTGTAGATTAAATCTGAAACTACTGCCAGCAGCTGGGTGGCCGAGCTCTCCATAATGACTGGAGTGGAGCTGGCAGTAAATTTACCATATAAACATGAGAGGGCTATAAATCTTCTCATCTAACTCTCACCAAGAAGGCGAATAAGTGAATTTTCCAAAATGTCAGACTATTCCTTCAAAGGGCATCTTTAAGAACCAAACTGTGCACAGGTAATAAAAAGAGAGGAGGAAGATCTAATTAACCAAATCAGTAGACGCATAAATAACTCAAACACACTTTGTTAATCAACAGGTGTAAATTTAATCCACATAAATCACATCAAGACAGAACATGGAATCAAGACGTATGTCAGCAGTTAGCAATGAATTTCATGACTGTACTTTCCTTATCTTGGATGTCAGTAAAAAGAGCAATGGAGGAGATAGAACACAAGCCAAACACATGAGACTGGATTAACAGAAAACAAATGAAGCTCTTTTAAAAAACAGAGAATTTTAGAAACTGTTTTGTATTAGTTAAAAGTTAAAAGTTGAAGGATAGAAGCACTATATGAAAAGCTTACTCATCATTAACTCATCATTTTTAGTCCCTTTTCCTCTCTTGTGCATCGACTGATCAAAGCATCCCTCTCTCCCTCCCTCCCTTTATCTCCCCCTCTCCATCCCTCCTGCCATCATCCATTCATCTGCTCCCCTCTTTGTAACCACTCCCTCTGTGGATATTCTGACCTTTCAAACAGCTGTTCTACCTTTTCCGCACACACACACACACACACACACACACACACACACACACACACACACACNCCACAAAGAAATATTTGAACAGGCTGATTAGTTTTTCGTAATGAGTAAACTTTGCCTTTGCTGTGTAAAATCTGAGGAATGATATCTAAAGGGAAATATTTGAATTTGAATCCAGACCCTGATAACAACAAGACAGAATTAATTATCTACGACAAGAATAACATGGTGTTGCTCAAATCATATTTCCTGTGTGGAGGCAGGTCTTAACCTCAACAAATGAGATGGACCTCCCTGAGGTCTCGGACCAGCATGGAGAGAATGTTAAAATGCTGCCATCAGCCACCATGAGTTTTTCTACCACCGTGCCACCCTGAGCCTCTGTAATGCTGCACATGTGCTGGCCTCACCCTGTGGTCCTCAGGATCATATACACCACGTATTTGAACAACAGCAGAGGGAACTGGGCAGTCGTGCTACATTGTTATTTGGGCCAACATCACTTTCCCCCAGAACTGCTGCACTGAGCAGCTGGTTCAGACCTGGACCCCGTTCTGATCTCACACAGACCATGGAAGAAGCTCCGGGGCATGTTACCTCGGAGCCTTGTCAGGAGAGGATAAGATCAGAGGGTCAGCCCAGGTCATCTCGCTTTTATGGATCCACTTCTTATTTCTTATTATTACACAGTTTTATACCATCCAATTATTTTTACTGTTGTCTTGCCTTTGACTGATGCATTATGATATTTACCTTTTTTTTTTTTTTTTTTTTTTTTTTAAATCTGCACACTTACAAATAATCTCAATCACAATAGCCTACTAGTAAATTGGACGTTTTTTGACTGCATAGATTTTATTCTATAATGTTGATTTTAGATAAGATAAGATTACCTTTATTCATCCCACAGTGGTGAAATTTACACATTTAGGTTTAGATTTGTGTTCATGTGAGAATGTTGTTGCATGTGGTTTTATTATTATTATTTCTGTAAAATTAGGGATTGACATTTATTTTGAAGGGCACATTATAGTTCTTATTTTTCAAATGGGGTATAAATGTTGTTAATATGTTCTTATGTGCAAAAATATGTTCTTGTCTATTTTATTATGGGGAAATATTTTGTATTTGAATTTGTTTTAGTTTACAGACTATATTTTGCACTTCTGCTGGCCTTATTCTAACCTTTGGTCTTGGACCCTTCCCTCAGAAGGCATGCAATTTATTTGTGTAGTTTAGTTTTGGTGTTTTTGCAAAGTATGTGGCACCAATTTACTTTAAAGCAGTTATAATCAATGTAATTATGCCCTGACTCAGCAGTTCCCCTGGGCTTTACAGAGCCTGCAACACATTATTTTGATCCTTCTCCAGATGACTTTATTCTTTTGGTTCTCTGTCGTTGCTGATATACAACATATACTGTATGAATCACAGTATATTGGACCTAAATTCATCAGGATACACTAAATGAATTCTACTGTTGCTCTGTGTCTTTTGAAGCTTTATCTTCATGTATAAATCTGCTCATTAGGAGGAATTTGTCGAGGCCATTTACTCAGCATTTACTCTGAAGATGCACCAACTAGCAGCAGTGAGTAACTGCAATCCTTTATTATCCAAAACACACGACTTTAACCTGCTCACTCAGTGCATCTAAATCTGGTGAACATAAACAGCAGGTTGAAATAAATACTGCGTATATGTACATCGTCATTTTACATAGTCATTTTGTATTGGTGTGCCTAATGAAATCATCAGACGCGGCAGAACTGTGTGTGGGGTTAACTCCACCACATTAGGGAGCTCAGGGATGACTCAGACACTGATATGAAGGATGAAAACGGACCTTTGTGTGTGTGTGTGTTATCTAGAGACTGTCGGTAAAACAATACACATTTGTCATCCAGTGTGTGCAGTGAAGCAGAGATCAGAAACGAGTCTCTGTCTATGTGTGTGAGTGTGTGTGTGTGTGTGTGTGTGTGTGTGTGTGTGTGTGTGTGTGTGTGTGTGTGTGTGTGTGTGTGTAGTCTGCTGTCATCTGCCGCTGCCTGTGGCCTGGAGTTAAACTAAATGATGTGTTTTGTGTATGTATGATTGTGTGTGTGTGTGTGTGTGTAGAGCTCGAGGAGGGACACACTGTCTATTAAAGTGACTGTTGTCGGGCCTGGTCTCACTTTGTAATAGTACACACACACACACACACACACACACACAGAGTCACCAGCGGCCACAAAGACTGTCTTTAACGTCAGAGACAGCTGTCTGCCAAAGTGACCAATCAGCCTGCAGCGCTGGGGTGAGACAGGCCAATTGCATGACAAAGACAGAGAGAGAGAGACACTCAGAAAGAGCTATTAGAGCAAACTCATGGGAATAAAAGCCAATCAGAATCGATGTAGCCGTCCAACTCACCAATGGGTTGACAGTTAATTATGAAACACTGGCAGGCAGAAGGACAGACAGACACATGGCGCTGATTTTATTCCAATCCATTTTCATTTAAACACCACTTTTAGGCTCGCTGCTTAGATTGTATTCATTTGGGACAATCAATTGTCAAGAGTACAGCAGTAAACATGCTTATATTGAAATAATTAAGCAGATGTGGACTTTGGACACCAACTTTAGTGCAGTAATCATATTTGTTTATTAAACAGGCCAAGGGATTTGCCTCAGACAAACTGCTCTTCAAACCTGCTCAAATAAATTAAGCATTTATTCCCCCCAAAAGTAAACAAGTGAAAAAAAATAATTATGCTTTTTTTCTATTTAGGCCTCTGCTAGCTGAGGGGCAGACGTTGCGTGCTGCTGAAACAGCCGGCACAGAATTAACCTCCCAAATGCTTTTAATTAGCTACAAATTCTGTAAAGAATATATTTTTCTTACATAAAATGGGATGGTTGTTGTCACGGCTGCGATGGTGTGTATGTGTGTGCAGGTTTCAGACAGTGTTTGCAGTAATTAATAAAAGTGCAAGGAGGAGGTCAGACAGCCCTAATGAGGTTTCAAGGAGGCCCAAACAGATGATGACCTGACTCAGAACTGGGAAATGACATGCACAAACACACACACACACACACACTGTGAAGCTATGGATCTATAATGAGTATTTTACAGTACAACGTTGCAGTTAATTAAAACATCTTAATAAGGGGTTTCATGTCAAGGTGAGAAATGTACTGAAACAAAAACACATAAAAATAAAAACAGCATGAATAAACAGGAAACATAGTCATCGTGTAATCAAGCCTGCATGTTTTAACCAATGAAAAAGGAGAGCTGAAGTTCACACCTGTTCTCACCTTCACACACCTGAACAAACACTTTCTGAAATTCTGTTTGCTGTCAAAAAAGAGGCATCTGCAAAGCACCCAACAAGCAGTTCTAGTAAGAGTACACTGGCATTTTTCTGAGATGTAATCGTCAGGTTTTATAGTAGCATTTTCACATACAGTCACTTATTGATCTGTGGCACAATAATACATTTAACTATTTTTTCCTATTTTTCTTTTCATGCCCTTTTCCTCAGACATGCATCAGGTGTAATATAGTCTATAAAACCTATTCTAATGCTAACTACATTTTCCAGCTGGACCGAACAAGGCCTCCTCTGTTGAATACACTATAAATACAGCCAATTCAGGGGATTGATTTTCAGAAAGAAAAAACAGTAATAGTGGAGAAATGTCAACATGAGAAAGATGCTACATCCAACCTATAGTGAATAACTGAGGATGAATGCTCTCAGGGGAATGTTTCAGACATGGGAGACATTCATTTCACTGACCTCGGTGACTTCCATTCTATAGAAAGAAGTCGAATACTCGACCCATTCTCAGGAGATAACAGTCTAATTGAAAACCAGATGGATCTTTTGACCTTTCTAGTTAATTATACATTGACGCTGTAGATTATTTTCTCACAGACTGGGCCAGGACCTAAAATTAGGTGGTGAGAAAATTAAATTGGGTCGCAGAAGCATTCTGGAGATGGTTTTGACAGGGAAGGTTTTGATTTTGTGTGCAATTTCTTATGCTGCCAAATCCTCCTGAGTTCCCTGCAGTGTTAAGATACCATAGGCTGTTAGTTTGTGATCACGGCTCAAAAACTAGGCTGAAACTTTTTTTTTTGCAGTAACACCTGAATTTATTTGAAACCATATGTCTCCTGGCTGAGATATATGCAAAGAAAAGTTTGCACTTGATGGTTTATGTTAAGCCGACAGAACTTTACCTGTGTTAATTATTTCCAGCCTCAGACAAAAAGCAGTGCATCATACTGCATGATATGAAGTCATAAAGCTAAATTAAAGCCGCAAGCGGCGATGATCGGACCCTCGCGGCCACGCCCATTGACCTACGAAAATTCTTTTAATAATTTGTCATCGTCAATGTGTCTAGTATACACCATCCAAATCTGGAGTCGATCCGATTAAAAACCTCGGAGGAGTTCGTTTAAATGCTAGCCTCAGAATCGCCAAAATCGGAATTTCAACGTTAATTTCCGAACTTCTTGTTTGTAATTGACAATGGTCGTAAGAGACTTTTTCGTAGGTCTTACAATGGTTGTTATGCACAAAAACTTTCAGGCTCGTAGGTCAAAGTGGCTGGAGGGGTTGCAGTTTAAAGCCACTAGAGGGCATTATGGACCACATATTTTTGCACAAACAATGGATTCATAAATTTTTTTGCCGTGACTGAATTTTGTGGCTAGGCGCGTTCACATTTATCTCAAGTTGAAGGCACGCAATTTGGGGTTAAATTGGGGCGAGAAAAATAATAGTCATTCGGATTACAATAGGGCCTTCGCTCTTTAGTTGGCTCGGGCCTAAATATTAACAATACATTTCTATGTGATGTCCTGTTATTACATGGACATGATGCTGTGCCTTAGGATCTAACATTTAAGGTGAAAATCTTCTTACAAAAGATGAGGTGGGACTTCATGTTGGGCTTGTCTTGTCTCTGTGATTGTCCACCCTAATTGACCTCACCTGTGTCTCATTGTCCCCCCTGCCTTGGTATAGTCAGTCACATCGTTGCCTTGCTTTGGATTTTATCTGCCTGATATTCTGCCTGCCTGTGTGCTGAACCTTCCGCTAAGCAAAGACCTTGATTTTTTGCAAAGCTTGAACTGTCTCCCGAGTTGTGCCATTGAGTCCTCCTTCCTGTGGTTTACCAGCTGTTACAGTTAAAGCCCCTCTCAGATGTGCACCTCATTACATAAATGTGATGGCAATGTCGGCCTCACGGCTGAACGAGCGCCAGAGTCACTTTTATGTAAAAGTCACGAAGGAACTTTCTTTAGTAACATTTCTGTGAAATTCTGAAGTCTGAATTGAATGTTGTCACGATAAAGTAAAGGCTGCCACAAACTTCAAATGCATGCAGCATTTTCACATCAGTAGAGCAGACAAGAAATAAATGATGACCTCAATATGTTATCTAACACTGTAAATGACAAATTTGATGAGAATGTATCAATAGATTCACTGTATATGAGGGTGTGTCCATCTCACTGTAAAATCCACCGCGGGAGGAAAAATAACACATTTTCCTTGATATCATCATCTTCCTCTCACCTCTGTTTTCCGCCCGACCCCCATCCCTCTTGCTCACCAGGTGCCAATTATTGTGTGAGCATTGGGGCTCTTTCTGTAACAGTCCTGTCAAGTCTAAATGAAGCCATAACAAACATTTACGCAACAAACTCCTATGACTAAATGACAAAAAGCTATTAACAGACAGCGAAGCCAGCGAGATTACTTATTCCATGTCTGCAAGCGTTTAAGAGATGCATTACCATAAATATGTCCTTACTGACCTCTACGGCTAAAGATGTTAAATATCATTAAAAATACTGAGGCAACTGTGGTGTTAAAATTAAAGCACATTTCCATAACATAGCCCCAAACCCAGATCTGCATCTTGTTTTAACCCTTAGCTGACTGAGACCACAGAGCGGTCTCTCCCCCCCCAGAGGCCTGCAGCCAGCGGTCACACGGCGAGCGAAGGTTAAACACATTTACATCTAACACAAGAACGACTCCCCTGGGACGTCTGAGGTTAATGTCCTCGCTATAGTCCACCCTTAACAGCAGCTGCTTACGGAGCAGAAGCATTATTCATTTCCTCTCCCGAATACAGATTTCCTCTAGAGGCTCCAACTTCATTACTAACTTTCACTGTTCCACCGCTGTTCTGTAAGCTGGGGATAAACTTTTCACGAGTTCCTTGGAATTGATTTTCTTATTGACCTCTGCAGTTTAATTGTACATGAGAATGACTCACTGTATATGTCAGTGGTAGTAAGGTGCTGAATATTAATGTGAGATGGCTTCATTTACAGTATAATAAAATCCCATTGCGCTTGTATCTACTCTCCATATTGTAGTGCAGGATTGACTTTGAAAATGAATTTCACCTGGGTTTGGTAAAACTTACAGGACTGTTTACTGCATGGATACACAGCTGAATGTGGTGGAAAAGCTGCGTCCCAAATAAATTCAACCAGCATACGAGAGTGAGAAAAAAAGAAGATAGATGGTTTAATAAAAAATGATAGCAAAACAAGATATTGAGAAGCAGCTCAGGTAGCATCCTCCGTACAGGTGGAGAGGAGGGAGTTCGCAGCAGGGGCATGAATGATCAGCAGAGTGTGAGCTGTCGGATTATAAATGACGCTTCATTGAGCTGTAGGAGTAAGATTGATGATGGTAAAGGTCAGCTGATTGATCAGCTGATGAGCCTGTCAGATGGTGGGCTGATCAGCTGGTGGTGTGTGCGACTTCGGCGTTCTGCCTGATGCTTCTTATCTGACTGATTGAAAGGTGCTTCTGTACATCACTGCCAAACCGTCACACACGCGGCTTTTAATGAGTGCTGAAGAGGGAAATGTCAGATTGGTGGAGTAGTTCAGGTCTTTCAGATTTCTCCAGGCTTGATTCTGATGTCATAAGGTCAATCAGTGTAACTTGTACAGAGACTAGGATGTCATGTGTTGCCCACTGTGGGACGAATAAAAGTATATCTTATCCTATCTTATGTCTTTGTCAATCACACCTTGGATGCTGGGTTTAAGTACATGGCCTCTAAAAGGGCAATCGAAAATGCATTTTGGGTAATTTTATTTAGAAAGTAATAATAATAATTTACTCAGGGATCTTAGGCCACAGTAGTGATGTGGCTCCAGGGACAGAGAGACATTCATTGTCCTCAGAGGCTGAAGTCTGCTACTACTTACTACTTTGACTTTGACGATCCCCTGACTTTCCATCTACAGCCATCTTCAGGTCAAAGTGCTACTGTGTCCAGTACTTTGGCTTGTGACCAAATACCTGCCAAGCCAATCCTGTTCTAACTAATTCTAACATTTAATTAATTGGTATTTTGTGCTAATTGGCATATGAGAAACTAAACTAAAGCTAATACAGTTACCACGGTAAACATTTTTTTTGCTCAACATCAGCATGCTTGCATTCTCATTGTGAGCACGTTAGTATGCTGAAGCCAGCATTGAGCCCAAACCTGTAGCCTACTCTGCATTTACTAATAAGCAAACATTAGCATGTTAATATGCAAAACTAATATAGTTAACAAGACAAATTTGATACCTGCTAAACTTTGGCAGAACAAAAATAAATTAATGTATATATTAGATATTTATAGGCCCTACTGACATCACTGTATGTGTGTGGCTTTTGCACATTTATGGCTGGACAAAATCTTTCTAATCTATTCTGGGACCTGTCAAAGCAGCATATGGGTGAAGCATTCTCTCCGTGACAAGTTCACATATAAAGATACACAGGCATAATTATACCAGGGACTGCTTACTGAATTAATTACTCCTAATAAATGTATGGGCAGCAAAGTGTGTGTACGTTTGTGCTGCTGTGTGTGTGTGTGTGTGTGTGTAAATCCTTTGCCATGTCCATCTGTCATGCTTCCAATCCAACAAGGTAATACCGCTGTGAGATTCTCTTCCGGCCACAATTCTCATTTTCTCTCTAATGCCGCCATTTTTCTCCTCACCCCTGCGCCTCCCCTCTTCCGCCTCCCCCTCCTCTCCGCCAAACACTTAAACAGCAGGAAGTTATTCATCCAGCACACTTTTAAATGACGGACGGAGAATGTTAAACACGTCTCCCTGCACTCGTCTTCGCTCCCTTTGTCATCTTGCGGTGATTGACACCGGAAGCTCTCTCTCTTGAGGCTTCATCATGTTGTCTTTTCTCCTCCTCCTCCTCCCAGTCTCCTTCATTTCTGGTGATTTACACAGATAGCTTTCCTATATCCTCCCTGTTTTCTTTACATCCTTCCTCCTCCTCCTCCTGCTTCTTATTTCTGATGATTGACACTTGAAAAGCCATAGCTGTTTAAAGAGTTTTTCCTCTCCCCACACACTTAAGGGCTCTCTAAGTAATGAAAATGAATGTAATGTGTGTGTGTGTGCGAGACAGAGAGACGTCCATCTGTAAGAGGAACCGAGGAGAAAGAAGATGCAAATTATTCGAGAGCGAGAATCGCTCTGAATGAGTCCACGCTGGAGTCTGCTGGAGTGGTTTTGTTCTCATAATAAGGAGGTTGTTGTGAATCACAGGTACATGATGAGGCTTTGGTAATATGAATTAAAGAGAGACGGGTAGCAAATGATTTCATTTAAAACTCAGCAGGAATATGAAATAGGAGAGGAGACAGAATGCAGCAGGTCATACAAATAGATGCTAAAAAGTCTGCGTCTGTTTCTTTCAAGCGTCTCTTTATTTGCCCACATTTTCTCTCCTTGCAAAACATTGTTCAAATAATGGAAACAGCTGTTATTCGCTGCCTGTCTCTTTATACGTGTTTCTGTTCATCTTTATCCATCCCTGCCCCTGTCAGTTTCTATTTTTACTGCCACCAAGGAACAAAGCATGACAACAAGAGCTACTTTCATTAGAGGGAGAATCAACAGGTTTCAAAGCAGCCGCCTGAAAACCCCCATCACGAGTTTTCAAGCTTGCTGAGTTTGGAGGATGAGAAAAACTGTGACAGCAGGTGGAGTTTTCATCAGGCTCATTGTCACTGTGAAACCACTGTCACACCAGTCTGGCTCTCTTACGTTAGACGCTGACATGTCAAGCTGCTTCTTGACATGTACATCTTGACAGGTCAGTCATCGGCCCCCGGTATCTCCAGGAATTATGTTCACAGTGGATGATTCAGCAGCTCACACTTTAAGTCCAGTTCACTGCCAGAGCTGGAAGTAGAGAGCTCTTATGTTGTGAGGCAGAAACCATCTCAACCTTAACCACAATATAGTGGCTTTTCACAGATATTGCAGAATTTTTTTTTGACAATCTTGGCATTGAACAGGTTTTTCAGAATCATCCAATATTTACTGTCTGGTCTGGGAATAAGTTTACAGTCAAATCTTTTAGATTAAAAGTTAATTTATTTTTTATCTGCCCACTAATTATTCATTAAATCATTCATTAAATAGTGAATGGCGATATCTTAGTCACTTATGCCCACTACCTCAAGTTCATATGAATTTTATTAATTTTTAACTATAAATTCAGTTTACCATGACGTTTTTTTTTTCTTATTTTGGATACAAGCCTGCCCCTGTTCTTTTCCAGCCACTTTTACAATCGATAAAGCCTCATTTTGTAAACACAGGATCTTTAACATTTGAGCACAGGCTGCAATTATATGTTTGCATTTAAACTGTTTAAACTGTGGTCCCAGTCAACACGAGCAGCAGTATGGTTTCTGCTCAGTGTGTCGCTGTGGTTAGGAGATTGTCCGGCTGAGAAGAACCATTGCAGTGGGAGCCCATATCAGCAAGATCTAGCTCAAGATTCACCTTACTGTCCCAGATAGTAGGAAGTGCGGATTGGGCTTACACCCATGTTGCAGCTGTGAAACACATACAGCTATATATATACATATACATTTGATAAGACAGGCAGGCTGTTAATGTCCGAGAGATGAGAAATGATCTCCTTCATATGCAACCAGCTGTGATACAGTTGTTAATTAGTAGAGTGGAAGTGTTATGTTTAAATTTAACAAGGCAGACGATGAGGATGTCTTCTTTAACACCTCTGGATATATGTGTTGGGAGTGTGATGGTGAGGCTACCAGAATAACAACATTAAGGTGAGTCTAACAAGGAGAGGTGTACGTTACATTCACACTAGGGAATAGATTCTCCGATCCAAGTTTTGTTGGCTGCTTTGAAACCGCTCCTAACTGGATTCACTGTGGTTAGGAGTCAATTAAACTGTAAAATGAAAACCATTCATTTCAACTCCTGTAAAAGACACCTAGTCACTGAATAATGACAGGCTAAACACTGGGGTCGAAAAATACAGATTTTTTTCCAGTTCGCCCCTCTTGAGCTATTATGTCACTTTTTGTCGAAATCAAAGTTTGTAATACGGTGGTAGAAAGTCAAATTTGGCATTAGAAAAGTCACATTTTTTGTTAGGTGTTGAACATTATACTCTCTTTTTTCTCCTAAATTACTTACTTATCATGCATTCATGCTAAAGGCAATCTACAATCACTATCCCTATCTACTACAATAAAACAAATGCAAAATTTCACCAAAGTGAATCAAACATATTATGTATAATTATCCACCCCTAATGATCCAGTATATGGGCCAACCATTTTATAGATTATAGATTATAACCAGTGGTCTCCATGGTAATGTATGTAGCAAAGGAATGAATAAGGAATGATCCCTCCCTCATTGCTCATTGGGGAAGTACTAAGTAGCAAGTGGATTTCTCCCATCTGGATTATTTTCATTACAAAATTGTCAGTGTCTCATGGTGGTAAGTTCAGTGCTTGCAAAGGAAATAAAGTGATTGAGGTCAGGCCCTGCTGCACCTGCAGATAATTTACTCCTTTAATACTTGTCAAGTCCAGGGGAACTACATTCACTGATCCTGCATTTATTAAAACAGATGGAGAGATTCAAACAACAACAATAAAAAAACCCAAATTTATCAGCTGTCTGATGTTTGATCCTTAATTATTGTACTGCTCTTTGAAGAAAATATGTTACAAAAAATATCACGCAAATGATTTCACTCATTATCCCAGTGATCCAGCTGTAACGCTCACGCACATCACAGGTAGTAATACCACAGTGATGAAAGTTATACCCACTGTAAATTTATTCAACCTTAATGTGACCTAATCAGTCATCCTAATGTTGGGTTTCCATAAAAATGACAGCGTCATTTGGACTCATTTATGGGATCAAATTTACTGTAATCACATCTCACCCTCAGTGGCTCCAGGCAAAAAGCAATGGAGGAGCAACTCAATCAAGGTCAATAGAAAAGACTGTGTTAAATTAAGGTCAGAGAGAGGGCACTCAGTCTACTCTGATATTCACAGTTAGGAAACACGCTGCTCATTTCCATACCGTATAGTAAAAGCGCTGGGGTTGCATTCTGAGGTGCTCTGGTAACAATAGGGGTAATTTTTCATTTCCATACCATCTCCATATGATTATCATAACCTACAACTACCATGTCAGAGTCATTGAGAAGAAAGTCAGTAAAATACAAAACTTGCATCTGTGCAGAATCTGCCTCTATTCAAAGGTAGGTGATATATCATAGCGGATATCTGGTTCTTGAAATGTTCGTATAATATGTTTATATAAGTTAAAATAACATTTAAAACCATCTATGTGAATGTTGATGACACCCATTGACTTACAAGCATTTATCTTGAATTAACCCTTTAACCTTGCAAGTGACTATTTTTGGTAATTTCCACACACTTTACATATGGCCACATGAAAAAATTTTGAAAAATGTTACACCAGAAATAATGTTTGGATATGTCCTCCAATAACACTTTGTTTGAATTTTTGAATTGCAAAGTATTCAATGAGTGCCCTATAAAGGGTTAACATAATGGCGCCACCTCAGAAATGCCAAGTGACACAATGGAAAACAATCACTCACCTCCATCACCTTCTCTACCAAAGTGGCAGAGAGGCCAGCCAAATAGAGGAAGTGCAGTGATGCAGAAATTCAGGTAATGCTCAATGCTGCTGAAAAAACAAATGGCCTATGATTGTGTTGGAGAAACAATGGCACTGCAACCTCACTCACAAGTGACATAAAGCAGGTGAAATCTAATTTCCTTCCAGACGATTTCCAGACAACACTTTTTCCCATTGAACAGCACCAACATCATTCCTCCTTTGCTTCACCCTGTTTGCACAGAACATATCATAGAAGTTACCAAACTACCCAAGGGAAGGTACAACTATTCTGACACACTAGTGCTTTTGTTGGGATGTTTTGATACATCCCAGATGCCCACCATGACACACTGACCCCATATCTAGATCAGGATGTTATTGGGCTGTGTAGTGTGATTCTGGCAAAAGTGTGTTATCATTGAGATCTATTCAATATATATATACTATTCAAATGCTATTTAATGTCCATGTTTTATCTGAAAAGGCATGAGATATGAAAAGAAAGTTTTTTATTTATGTACTTTGAAGAATTAATTCTACTGAACCTTGAAATTAAAATTTTCAAACATTTGTTCTACTTACATTGCAGGGAGTGGTATAGGGAGTTTTAAGAGTAATCTTGTTAGACCTTGGCAGATCATGTTTTGTTAATGTAGCTGTTAACTGAGCTGATGAACTGAGTCATTCCTATGTTTTCATTTTATGAGAATCAAACTGGCCAGGTCCTTGTCAGTCAACTTAAAGAAATATCTCTTAAACCCTCAAATTTCTTTTTTAATTCTTCAGAAAAACATGAACTACTCCAAGCAACAGCTGCTGCAGCTTCCATCTCGGCTGAAAATGACGGAATCAGAAAGTCTCTATTAAACTACAGATTAGTTCACACAAATCGTCGACCCCTCGTCTGACATGAAAACAAAGAGAAGCTGGGTGAATGAAGCACTTTGAGATGGTAGGGAAAGTTGAAAGAGAGCTGTGTTATGTTAAAAAGTGGAGGTAGCCTTGACACATGGGGCCACATTAACAGGAGAATAGGCCAGTGATATATTCAATGAAGCCGACATTTAAAGTTTCTGGTTTTATAAATACGCAAGAGTTGTATGGGCAGACAATAAACTGAATACTGCCCAGCAGACAGAAACTCTGTTAGTATTCATTTAAAGGTTTGTATTGAGCAGGCTGACAATGAAGGATGAAGATTATTGAATAACCTTGAGCTCATACAGCTTCAAAAAAACACCTTTAACCGTCTGGTTACTCATCCACTTCTGAGAAAGAAAAAACATGCCACGCCAAGTGACCCCCACATCATCCATCAGGTGTTGATGGAAAATTCTATTAGCACTGACAAAGCAACAGCTGGATTGTGTTGCTGTGGCAGAAGAGAAGGAGCTCTGATATGATGTCCATTAGCAGTCGAGGTGTTCATATGTTCACATATAAAAATCTATGGCTGTTTTGTGAAAGCAAAGAGAAGTCATTCATCACAATACGGCGGAGGTTGGATATGAATGTGCAAATTCCATTAGAAAAACATGTACAGATAAAACTCGACAATGACCTTGAGTCAGCAATTCATCGAGTATCTATCCTTGCTTTTAGTGCAGTTCAAGTCAGTGGTTCAGTACCTGGTCAAAGGCCATATTGACAAAATAAGTATTTAAGTTACCACAGTACAGCTAGTTTTTCTCATATAACTGATCATACAGGGTGTTTCTGTATTTGGATGTGGTTTCTCACTCTTTGTTCTAAATGTGGCTCAGGGTTAGGGAACGGTTGCAAAAGGCCATGCAACACGCCCACACACCTACCTGACCCCCACGGCCTTACACCATAAAGGGCACACCACGTCCTGACATAAATTATTATGCGCAAAATCACCCACTGTTGGCCTGAACCCACTGCCATGATTACACTGCCATCCCAGTGTCTACAGTAATAAGTAGTCAAACTCATAGTGTTTCCATCCAAGCTGGAGGTTTTGATGTACCTGAGCCAGAACATTTTTTTTCATAATGAGCATAAAACTTTATCAATTTCACGAAACACTTTTCCCGAATGGCGAAAGAAATTGAATACATTTGTCACTGTTGAAGGACACGGCGTGCTTTCTAAAATTTGCAAATGTCACCGTGAGCTATGTCTGACATCTAATAAGGTTCTGCTGCTGTCGTACATCTTACAAGAAGGTGTAAATAGTACTAATACCCCAGTATGGCTGAGAAATAGTTTGCTTAGAAGCTGGCGCCTCCCTTTCCTCCCGTCTCCTACTGTGCTCATGGGTTTTCACATTTCGGCCTCCAGTTCCTCCTGAATCCTTTTCAACATCACTTCTCTTCACCTCGGCGTGGAAGCCAACAATGGCAGCTAATTTGTCTCGGTGGTAGAAGGGGTTACGCTCGCTACCGGTCTCTCTGTAGCCGC
This sequence comes from Centropyge bicolor, assembly GCA_037975185.1. NCBI lineage: Eukaryota > Metazoa > Chordata > Actinopteri > Pomacanthidae > Centropyge > Centropyge bicolor. The sequence continues at coordinate 11,165,049 of JBBMOC010000010.1, read as the reverse complement.
GCTCTCCCTCTCTGAGCAGACAGGCGGCGGCAGAATGACAGACTACATGATGAAATCAGCATAAGAGCGGACCTGCCAAGTTCACAGGCTTATTGTATTGTTACAGGACAGATGAGACAGATGGAGATAGGGGGAGAGAGAGAGACAGAGACCGAGCGAAATGGAGAGCGGAAAGGATACAGGGCCGATGGTGTTAGGGAGAGTCGGCCACTGGGACTAATTAAACTACCATTGTTGGCTTTGACACAGAGGGAAGAGGATTGATAGTGAGAATGATTCAGGGGGACTGGAGTTTGCAACTTAAATAACACTGCAGGGTGAGCTCAGTCATTTTTAGAACACCTCCACTGTCAATCCATCCTGGTTAATTTGTCCCACGGTGGCCATTATGTATTATTACCTTTACCTTTATTTAAAGGAAGCAGCAGGCATCTTATCTGTCTGAAGCCTTGTTTGTACAGGGTTTGTTTCACAGAGGGCAGCACTGCAGTAGCTCTGTCATTTTGACCACAACAATATCAAAATACAGTAAATCGGCTCAACAGCACAGAGCTTGCTGGGAAATTTTTTCCGGAATTTCCTGTTGAAAAAAACAGATTCCTAAGTAGCCATCAACTATTCTACAACTATTCTAAAGATGAGAAAATAAATCAGCGCAACAAGACACTTGACAGGAAAAGGGAAAATGTCTCTGTAAACTGTAAACAGGTCAGTGTCATTTTGACACTAACTGTGGCTCTAACATGAAAAAATAACCCTAATCCTTTTGCCTATATGTTTGGTTCATGAGCATAATACAGTATAAATATTGTGCAACATGATGCAAACATGACAAGCTCCACATTGTTTGGAAGCACATATGGAAAATTTATTCCCCTTAGTTATGCCATTTATCATGAAACTTGGACCCCTCACAAAACAGCAACAACACCAGGTTTGGATGCTTTTCCTCTGCCCCCCTGTGAGACTTTCCTATCACATCCTTGTACACGTCCTTACACACAACAAATCCCCCAAATGAAATGTCCTTTTTAGAAAGACTCATCAAAGTGTTTTCCAGCAGGAGATCAGACATCATTCGTCTGTTCCTTTCAAAATTATTACAAATCACTGTTGAAGAATCAGAATCGGTTGTGGTTAAGGTTTGATTAGGTCTACGGAAAGATTGAGTTCATGTTAAAACAAACACAATAACTGTCAGTTGGAATTGAATTGTGTGTTTATACGTGAAAAACAAGTCACAGTTCACTTTTATATGAGAACCAACAGAAAAGTGTGTAAGACTTATCAAAGATGACTCAGTGCTTTTACTATCAACATCACTACCAAATCCACTAAAAAACATATTTGACTCGCAGCAACGATCAGAGGTAAAGCAGCAGAGGCCGACGTATCCTGACACACAGTCTCTAGTATGAGTCACAGCATCAAGAGCTGCAGAAGATATTATACAGCTGTTTTCACAAGTTGTAGTACGCTCCACTACAAGTAAACAGAACTTCATGTTACCTAACATTTCTTGGCATTGAAGTACCGCTTTAGAGTTGAGCTTAAGTCATGGGTTTTCTTACATTCGTTATTATCTTGTGTAGGCAGTGCAACATTACAGTAGTCAGTAAGCATGTGAGAACAATGGACTTCATCTTTAATGGCTGTGAAGAAGAACCTCATCAATATGGTGTGACAGGTTAGATCTTAGTGCAAAATGATTGCAAGTATGATATTTAAGATTATGATTACAAACAAAATATGTAGTTAATATTATGTCAAAAACATTTTTCTGTAAAAGAAGGGAATTTGTATTAAAATGAGATAGAGGGGGGTCGATCACAATTGGGCTGAACATTGTCCTTGTCATATCCAGGAAAATAATTTGATTATTTTACTGTCTTGTCTTGTGTTTCATGTTGTCTTGTGATTTCCTGTTTTTATTGTGAAACTCACTTCCCCTCTCGTTCCAGGTAGCTTGCCCTTCCTCTTGTGTTTCCCGCCCGTTGTGATTGTCAGCCCCGCCCTGATTGTTTCCACCTGATTCCCGTGTATTTAAGTCTGTGTCTCCCTTTGTCTTGTGCCAGATTGTCTTGTCTCAGTCAGAGTAAGTCATTCAAGCCTTTTCATGTCATGTTTACAGGAAGGGTCAGAGCAGACTTTATCTGCTCAGGAGACTGAGGTCTTTTGGAGTACAAGGGGTGCTCCAAATGACTATGACTCTGTTGTTGCATCAGCCCTTTTCTATGGAATTACATGCTGGGGCAGCAACATTTCGGTTGCGGACAGGAACAGACTGGATAAAATCATCAAGAAGGCCAGCTCTGCGCTGGGTTGCTCCCTGGACCCAGTGGAGGTGGTGGGAGAGAGGAGGATGATGGCCAAGCTGTCATCCATGTTGGAGAATGACTCCCACCCCCTGCAGGACACTTTAATAGCTCTGGAGAGCTCCTTCACCCAAAGTGTGTGAAGGAGCGATATCACAGGTCTTTTCTTCCTGCAGACTGTATAACCAGCACTGCTCCCAATAGACCATGGACCATATACTGTTTTTCAGTACATTTGTACAATACTGTTCTTTATGTAACTTCCACTCACTGTGCAATACTTACCTCAGTTTAGGCCCATTGTGTATATTTACTGGTCACATATTTTTATACTGGTTGTATATTTTTATACTTCATATTTTATATTTCATATCCATACTTGAAATTCTAAATAAGTCATGTAAACTTGTGTATACCTCCTTTTTAGACTGTTATGTGTTCTTAGTATTTTTACTACTGCTATCCCCTGTGCTGCTGTGACGTGAATTTCCCTACTGTGGGACGAATAAAGGCTTATCTTATCTTGTCGTTGTTGCTGTTAAGTTTGTTGCTACTTTGCCTTGCCTTTTTGCCGTTTACCTCTTTGGAGCGATTTTGAGTTCTTGCCTTTTTGACTCCTTGTGTTTCCTCGTTGTGAGTGATTTTGATTTGATACTTTTAATAAAGACTCTTATTTTGAAGAAGTCCTTCTCTGTGTCGTGCATTTGGGTTCAGAGTTTGCACCAGGCTTGTCAGTCCTCTATAGTTAAATCCCACTATTATTGTATACATTCATCCTCGCATTTTATTCAAGCTCAGCATTCCAGGGAGCTGTTTCACCCACCACCCAGTGATTTTTAATTTCCTATAAAGTAAGGCACCGTAGTAATGATACAGGTAAGTCCTCACACTTGTCTTCATATTACCTTTATGTTACAGCTCCCAAACTAGCCATTACACTGTACTTTCACAGGACACATTTCCTCTCTTGTGAACAGTCAGGACACCAAATGTTATTAATGTCCAGTGGCCTTTTATCCATAAAAATGAAACTAGTGTCAGTACAACAGATGATAACTCATCATTTCGGATAATATGCATTGTGCGGTTACAGTCATTGCTGGAAACAAGTCATTAAATATGTGTGAAAGCTCAGCTAATCACCCATCGCTGCCACCTCTCTGTTTGTGACAGAATACAAAAGCAGTCAGTCAAGCTCACAGTGTGATTACCACTGCTGTGGATAATTATGACAACATGTCAGTACAGTGTAAATCACAGTGCAGTGGATATGACTAATCCCTTAAGAGACCATCATAACTTAGACATTTTGTTGTTTATGCTATGGATTCCTTCATCTCATTAAATGCACAAAAGGGCATTGTTTGTGCTACCATATAGTCTCAGACTGTTAACCCATGTGAGATTTAAATAATTACCATATATTGGCTTATATCATATCTCATTATTTCCCACAATCTTCCAATTAGAAAACCAAAGATTGGGAAGACAGGCCAAATTAAAACCAGTAATCCCAGTGGAAGGCTGGGATTAAACCAGGGAGCAATTATCACTTCTATTAAGGAGTCTGTAACAAGGTCAGTGACTGGATAACTGGATAAGTGTGGAGAGAAAGTGTGTGTGAGTGAGAGAGCGAGAGAGAGAAAAATCAAGGAAACAGTGAGGTTTTACAGGTTTTGCAGACTCCGGTGTTAACGTGTGATTTAATCTTGTGAGCAATTGATTGCACGACATGGATCCAGCCTGCCTCAGGTCAGTTCACTGTGTGCGTCGTCTTTGTTATTAGAAAAATGCTGCCTTGCCTCTGAGGAATCAAGGCAAAGCCAGGATGCTCAAAATAACTGTTTCTACAATTTTAATAACAAGATTTCAAAGTTTCACCAGTAAGTCATAAAAGCAAGACCTGATACATTATGTTAATTAATATTGTGCTTTAGTGGAGATACTTTCTGAACTGTTTAATTAGAACAACTCAAACCAGTTCACACAGATCGAGTGTGGAACTTTCGGGGACCCTGGAGCTCTGAGGCCACGGGGTGTTTGTCTGCTCTGCCTGACTGATAATGCAGACTTGTTAATAACTAATGGCTGTTTTGGTATGACAAGCATACAGATAAGAAAAGTCTGTAAGTCACAGATGCATCAGTGAGTTTTAATGTAATACCTTTGAGTATTTAGTATTGATCTGTACCTGTATTTGCTTTGTAGTACTCCCTTTGCAGTATTTTGTACACTAAAGAAGATACATTTATTCATCTAAATCCAGGATGGAACCAACATTATTGGTAAAATAACTCTGACTTTTCAACCATTCTACTGCTAAAATGAAAGCTTTGTTTCAGAGTTAGTCTGGTCCCTGTTGTTTAATGAGCTAAACTGGTGCTAAGTGGGAGTGATCAACTTACCTCCTCCTCTTCTGGTTCCACGTTCAGTTACATCCTCCAGAAACACAGACAATGTGTTAAACCAAATATGGGAGAGCATAAAGTCATACAGTATCAGGACGTCAGTTATGGATTACATAAGACACCCTTGAGTTGCACAATTTTATTGAATGAATGATGACGAAGCCTCTCCACAGTCTCAGATTAGAAATGTACTGTATTTTATCCAATGCTATGAAATGATCAAATACCAGGCAACCCAAGGTCACCATATCATCACTGTGCCTCCCACACACTTTCACAAACACACACATTCACGATGAGGCTCGCAGGATGGGAGCAGACGTGATTTGTTGCCGTGTTGATTTCTCATTATCCTCTGAGTGATCAAACTGACCTGCTGACCTTCAACATATGAGACAGCGTGTCGGCGCGTGTGTGTGTGTGTGTGTGAACATGATATGTGATTTGTCTTGATATCATAGCTTTACCTGGCTGTGAATAAAGAAATGAGTGGTCAGGACAGTGTGTATACATGCATATGTGATGGATTGTGACAGGTTGTGTTTGATTCCAGGTGTAGCTGAACTCCAACCACTGGCTGATACAGCTGATGTTATTCCCATGCTGTAGTGTGTAACTAATAACGCTGTGCAGACTTTGCATCAATCTGCTCTTGCAGCAATTTTCATTACCATCAAACAGTATAATAGAGCAAGATAAAGCCTTGGTGTTCACTGGGATGGATACACACGAGTTTCAAGGATCTGCCAATTGATTTTCATGTAAATAAAAATAAACACAGAGTTTGAGTAATGCATCGAACGTATAATTATTATCAACAAACTACATGTTCTCTCCAACTCCAGAGACCAAACTCAATGTGCATTAGTCCATTTACAATGCTTTTCATCCGTCATTACAATGAGCAGGGCACTGTAGTTTATTTTGGTATTCAGTAGGAATGAATGGGTTTTGAGAGCCACTCATATACAAGTGTCACTCAAGATGTTGTGTACCAGGCTTTGGATGAACAGACAATACTTGTTCTAAGGTTGAGGTCATGGTTGGTTTTGGGCTATTCATGGGATTTCTTGACAATAAGAACTAGAAGAAATATCATCAGACTTATCTTTTAAAAAGTTTGGAAATAGCCAACAATGATGAAACTTGTGCATATTTCGAAGTCAAGTAAGCAAGACAGAGTCCTTTTTAGTAATGTATTGATTAACTAGTGCTGGAAATGAGCTCTGCATCTTCTCTGCTGCACACTGTAAATAATGTAATATCTTTTCAATGCAATAACATAGAAATTTCTGTGCAATAGCATTCATAGCATCTTTATTCTCATATGAATATAGAATGTCTATTACTTCTGGATGCCAGAGACAAGGAAAACATGTAACATAATGTAAATACTTTACCTCACTTGTCACTTTATTGTCTCTATGCCACTTATTGTTTCTTGTTTTTTATTACTGCCTTATTTTTTAACTAGCCACTTTCTGGTATTTATTTTTGAGTTACTGTTTACTGTTTGTTACCGCTGCTGTGACAAGTAAATTTCCCCTAAGGGGGATCAATAAAAGTTATCTTATCTTATCTTATCTTATCTTATCTAGCAGTTAAATAGAAAATTATGACCTTTTAACCCCAGAAGTCTTATAGTCTATATTCACAGAGACATAAAATCCAAGTAACAATGCTTTTAACACTTTACCTAACAGGTAAACACAATACTGCTAATTCATACTTACATACATCTGCCAACAGACAGAACTTTCTCAGTGCTTCTCTAACAAGAAGTGCAATATCCAGCAGTTACACCTTTGACTCAATTCACGCATGAGGACTTTTTCTGTACTTTGCTTTTATAATGCATAGCAAAGTTCCACCACAGTTCATGTACAATAACCCCCTTAGAAGAACGAGTAGAGGAAAGGACCAGGCCGGTGAAAGAAGTGTTCAACATATAAGGCAAATAAAACATCACATGGTGAATGAAGTCGGGCCCAGACAGAGACCTTGTCTAACATGCAGATTTGCCGTGGTGCATTAACTCGTTTTTCTTTTTCTCCTTCCTCCGTTCCTCTCCTTTCCTTTGAAGTTTTGTTCAATAGCTCTTCAGTCTGTTAGTCTGTCAAGCTTTCACACCTTGACCTCGTAATCTGGTCTTTAACTCGACACATTTCCCGTCTCCCTGCTGAGATTTAATGCACCGGCTTCAGTAAAAGTGTCAAACCTCTGTGAGGCAACGCTCGGCTTCTGCTGAGAGTTGTCTACTTCACCTACCTTCCTATCTATGATATGGCTGCTTTAAACCATGATATTGATTCTGTTATGCATCCAATTATATGATGATTGTGCACACTAAATAAGGCATGCATCCAATACGTGTAACCAAACAACAAAACAGCCAAAATGAGAGTCAAATATGACTTCAATTCATCATAATAAATATTTGATTTCTTTGATAATTCGTAAAATACTTAAATACAATACTACATTGCACCAATAAATGTTTGCTTTTAATGACATTAATCTGCAATGATCAGATATGACATCAACATTGTTTATAGAGCACTCACAGTAACTGATAAAATCACTAAGAACTAATAATAAAAAGAATGAAAAATATCTACACATATTTACATATACACCTATAGCGTCATCATATTAATCTCATACATGTTTGATGTGACTGATGAGTTAGATGTTTACATACAAGAAGTTTGACATAGCTCAGTTTTTGTTCAATTCTTACAACCAGTGTGTGAGAGCATTGTGTGTTCACTTTGTTAAGTTTATATCTGATATAATGCTACTAAAACAATAGTAAAAAGGTTATGTAAGAAGTGTCTTGTATGCCTATGTGGGCTGGACACCTACTACTCACTCACATATCAAATGAAAGACGGTGGGATAGAAAGTTGGAAGCACAAGCAGCACACAGGAACAGCTGTGAAAGGATTGTGTTTCATTGCAGGTAACAACTCACACATTACACACAATATTCCCTTTCATTATTATTGAGCTTAAAACAGTCTATTGTGTTGCTCACTGTGCATACAGACACTAACTGTGTGTTCAAGGTTAGCAAAGCACCAACATGTGAAATTACAGAGTAAGATATAACCTTATGAAGTTGACATTTTTAGCCAGATATTAAATGTGAATAACCTTTATCACTCCATAATTATAGAGTGTGACATTCAGCCTTTTCTCTGATTTTCTGTAGACAGTCACTCGTGACTGATCCTCAGGTGTTCACCAGAAACACTGGTCAGTACAATTAGGCAATAAACCATAAAATGTCCTGATATAGAAAAATAATAAGAAAGGGAGAGGTTTGTCCCATATACTGTAATTTCTTTTGACTGAAACACAAGTGCATAAATTTTCATACTCTGCCGTTTCCTGAAAATTGAATTTCTTGTCAACTCGGTTTCTGTAATATGCAAATCTGTGTCGGAAAATACGAAAAGCCTCTGAAGGCAACATATAGGAGCTCCGACTGTCAACACTCATTTGTCCTGAAAAAGAGATACAGTAACACACACAGGCACCAAAAACACTGGAGACGTGCACACCTACCAGCCTCTGTGCTGATGAATCTAAAATGACATTTCAATTTACCTTTTCTTGGTCCCTTTTTGCATTCTGATTAACTCCCTTTTTTGTAGAATAAAGATGCAAAAAAGGGGGGAAAGAGAGAAGAAATGGAGGTGGAGAGAGGAAATAACTCATCAGAGAAAAGAGAAGGCGACACCTTTCAAACAAATGACATATAAAGAAATGAAGACCACAGTAGCAGTGTGGAAAAAATGATGGCGAGCTCAAAAAAATTGCTTGGATTTGCTTTGGCAACAAATGAAATTATCCCACCCAACAGGCACATTTTTTTATTAGTTTCAGACAGAATAAGATTTTACACCTCAGCTCTTGATTAATGACACATAGATGGTATTTTTCAGTGTGTCGGTGCCTGTTATAAATATAGAGGTTGTGGAAAGTGTTTGACTGAGTGTGAAAATGGAAGGTATCATAAAGTTAGTGTAGTGTTGCAGCAGATGCGGTCTGTGATGTGTTAACAAGGACTGCTGTATATCTTCTAAACTCGCTATTTCTCTCTGTCAACCATCACTCTATCATTCCTTCACTTTGCATGAATACACTCTCCACTCTCCTCTTTTTCCCTCACTTCACTTCGTTGCTCTTGCGCTCTCTCTCATCCCACCAATCACGATTGAGGACCACCACTGTCAGGTTTATCTGTGTTCTCAGATTTTGTTGTCGACTTGGTTTAAAATGTGACCTCTAACGGCATACTGCTGAAAATGACTCAGAGAATAGGGTAAGCTTGGGTGTCATTACACAAACATTTGATGGAACTCAGTTTAATAACAACAACCAGTGTAATGCACAGTAACATTCATGCTGTGTCTGCTTGTCTCTAACAGGCAGTGTTCAGCAGCCTGATGTCAGCCGGCGGCAACTTTTAGATGAGCTGCTGTCTCAACTGATGAGGATGATGATGATGTTGTGTGTGTGTGTGTTTACCAAAATCATCTTTTCCCTCTGTTTTGTTATCCTACACTCTTGTATTATTATCACCAGAAAGCTAAGCTCCTCGATAACAGTCTCCAGAGTGGATACATCTGAAAATGTTATCAACATGTTTGAGTGTCGACAACAATGATGTGAGCCTGCTCTGGGGCTCAATGATAGCTCTCTACATTTCAGCAGATCACACGTTATAGATGTTGTAATTAAGCTGTAGTTGATTTTTGTCACATGGCTTCATGATCATAAAATACTGACCTGACCACTGTTTCAGCATGTTGGTGCAGAACTTATGACCCGTGATCATATTACCAGTTTCCATCTGCTCAGCTGTCTGACGACAGAAGCATAAATTGATCTGCAAGTTTGGCTGTAACAAATCACAGTAGAGGTGATCACAGAGCTCAGCAGAAAACAGGCTTGTGTGCTGACTGAAACAGCTTAAAGATGAGATTTTACCACTTTTCTACTGTTTAGAAACAACAGGAATCAACAATGATGATAGAACATTCTGAGTAAACATATTGATTGTGCAAGATGAAAAAAGTTAACATTAATGGGTTTTGGAGCTCCTGACATTGAATATATAAATAGATATTAGCAGTTCCTGTTTGCAGTTCAGATGTATGGACAACTATCTTGTGAAGAAGAAGTAAATTTTTTCAGCAAATTGCATAAATCAGAAATCATTAACACATTTAAAAAGCTGTGTGTTACAACCTCTGCTGCAGTTGACCTTGTGACTGAACAGGTCCAGCTGGACAGCCACAGTCCCATATGGTCTAGCGGTTAGGATTCCTGGTTTTCACCCAGGCGGCCCGGGTTCGACTCCCGGTATGGGAATGACTGTTTTGAAAATTTCCCCCTTGTGAATAAAGGAATATCTCATGTCAGTGTTAACGCACTGTAATGTTGGATATTAAAAAAGTGACCTCAAAGTGGGTGTATGTCGTGTAACCTTCACACACACTTCACAAATGGTGTTTCAGAGTGTAGCTGGTTTATGAATGAGTACCTTGACATGTTCTGTGATCTGTACTCATTGACTGGTTGACCAAAGAGGTGTGTGAGATGCTGTGTGACCACCTGAAGTATTAGTTATATTAATAGCAGCATTGATTTTCATTACATTAAACAGTCTCTGCAGGCGTCCACTGACAGTATTCTAGAACATGCTCAGTGCACAGGGAGAGCACGAAATCAGTTTATCCATTCAGTCACACAGATTCTGAAAAATTCAACCAGTCAAATCTTTTACTCGTTATTTTTCAAATCAGTCAGCCCATTGTGTGTGTGTGTGTGTGTGTGTCTCATCCCACATTTTCAAATCTGTCGGTTTTGGGGAAAGGCAGCAGATGGTCTCTAAACACCTTATTACTGTGTGTGTGTGTGTGTGTGTGTGTGTGTGTGTGTGAGTGTGTGTGTGGGGGGATAGAGAGATATATAGAGAGACAGATAGACAGAGAGAGAGAGAGAGAGAGAGAGAGAGAGAGAGAGAGAGAGAGAGAGAGAGAGGGTGATACAGTTATCAAGTTTACCAACCGTGCTCACCCTCTCTCTATCACAACTATTCTCTATTAGGGCTATTAACATGTCTCACTATAATAGATTATTCTGGTCTGTATGGAGGGACGGAGTATGACTATTGAATAAAACTTTCATCCTTAGGTAACATCTAATTTTGTAATTGTATTTGATAGCTTGAAACCTTCTCCACATTCGGTGTGTTTTGAATCATACTTGAACAGGGGTTCATTATGGTTATTTAGTATTAATTTTAAACACATGCACAACAATATCCATGAATTCTTCTTTCCCTAATTAGGGGTATTCACAATGCTGATTTGATTCTCTGTCTTCAGTCTGTCATGTCACTTCTGTCATTCAATACTAGCTAAGACAGAACTCCAGCCATTCAATACATTTAAAGTGTGGACCCTTTGCTGTCAGCATTAAAGCCAACCTTAATTAACTGCTCAATTTGATTCAGAGTAAATTAACGGAACCAACTGATATGTGACTTATCATAATCCCTGCCTCCTCTAAGTTTGAAATTGCTTTTCAAATGCTTTTAATATATCACATCTACCTACACATTCTGTTCCAAACAAAAGGAGTGAGCTCATTTAAAGTCTCAATTTAACTTCACATAAAAAAAAATCACACAAAGAAAAATACACAACCATTATATATGTCCCCAAACTTTACTCGTGACAGTTCAACAAATATCTCTACAAAAATGTCATCATTGTTGAGTAAAGCATATGCTGACCAACAAAAATGTCAGTAGCTGAAAATGTCAGCAAAAACTGTAAAAACATCAGCAAAACCAAGTATGTAGAAAAAATTAATTTAGAGAAAAGTATTACAGAATGTTGCAGTTCAGACAGTCCAGGTTGAAACTGTGACTAAAGCTGAGACAAATGTTAAATAGGCCTCTATAATTTGAATGTCTGCTTGGGGCTGCAGTGAAGTGATGTGCAGAAACTCCATGTTAGTGAGTCGTTAAAATCCCTGCTCCAGCCTGCAGGGGCAGCACTGAGCATAAACTTTAACTCAGACATCTGCAGCTCCCTCTTAATAAGATTGAAGCTAAGATTAAAACAAATTCACCGGAGGGTCTTAGACATGATTTTAACATGATTTAAAGCATGACCACTGCTGATGAATGTGTAATGACGGTGAAGTTCACTGTTGGATGGGAACACAACACACACACACACAAACACACACACTGGCAGGAGTGAGTCAGCTGGTTGGTTAGTCAGTCACTGACCTACATTAATATGTCATAAGCCAGACCTTTATTGTGTGTGTGTGTGAGTGTGTGTGTGTGTGTGTGTGTGTGTCACCGTACTCTGACAAGTCTGTCGGTGTGAGGAGAAAACAGCTGGTCTTTCAGCACCATATTATGGTGTTCGCTGATTGAACGTCCTGTCTAATTTAGCGTGGTTGATAAACTGGATCATTGCTGAGCCGCGACACATACACACAGACACGCGCGCACACATCTGCATGAACACACACGCTTTTTATGCCAGAACCTATTGAAAACCATTCACTGTCTAAAAATCTAAAACTGCCTTTTCCTCTGTTTGCCAAGTAACATAAATCCAGAATATTTCCCATGAAGCAGGTTTAAATCATTTGAATTTCACACTCACTGCAACCCATCAATCTACAGCCCACTATACTGAACCAATGAGCATTTTGTACTGGAAATCATTATCTGACCACTGGTGTTGTGTTACATGCTGTAGGTTCATTTGTGCTGCTCTGTGTGTCCTGCCAGCAGTGTCGCTGTCCGGGGCTCCAACTAAATGTTTGTGCTGGTGGGGATGGACATGCGTGGGTAAAGCCGGCAGCTGTTGATGTATCCAGTGGCCCACTTAGCATTTTCTGTCTGGAAGGTAGGCTGCCATTGAGCAGGAGCTTTGAACACACGTGGCCTCATTCACATGGATTTTCTGAAAGCCTTATCTAGAGATCTTTTATGTGATTGTACCATATTTGAAATTATTCTGATGAAGGTTTTGTCCTTCCTGGTGAGAACCTGCTTTCAGCTTTTCACCCATTTTTGTTATGTCTTCTTATTAAGACATATCATAAACTTAATTAAAGATATTATTCATCTAGTTTCAGTTTCAATACTGCAGTGAAGCAACAAGTTATAAGTTTTACAGTGGCTGTTTGAAGGAGAGAGCAGACTTCCACAAAACCTTCTTCAACAAATCGACCATATTTGTTTGAACTTCCAGCAGTTTCAGTTGACTCTCACGACTGATTTGCAAAATGTGCAACCAGTTACAAATCTGAGCCTTAAAATGCATCCATGTCAGAATTCAAAATGCAGATCTGCAAACGCTGAATCAAACCACATCAAATTTCCAGCCACCTGTTTTCAAGCACTTTTCAAGGAGTTTCCGTAGTGTAGTGGTTATCACGTTCGCCTAACACGCGAAAGGTCCCCGGTTCGAAACCGGGCGGAAACAAAGCAATATCTTATGTTCCATTTGGGGAAAAAAAAAGTTTTGACATTTGTTGGTGTGTGATGGTGCAATGGTTCAATGGCACCAACTGAAGAATCAGTGCAATCATTGACATTTTCTTTTGTCCATTTTCTGGAAATGTAGTTAAATTTTGTGCGATATTTCAATGGAAACTTGCCTACTGCCAGCTGACCTTCAATGAGAAAATGCTTTTCCCCAATATGGTCCAACCAACAAGTGAATGTTGTTTGTATATATATCAATAAAGCATACAGTCTCAGGTTATTAGTGTGCAACATATAAATATAAGGTTGATAGTAATTAGGAGGGATGCTGATGTAATTGCCACTATGATGTACCAGGTAGGCCTAATGATGAAGGATTATAGTGTTGATTTTAGCACAACAGCAGAAAATAATGAAGAAACTGAGGACTGCAGCACACAATATTTTTTTTTCTCTCTCTGTCTTTTCATCTCTGTCTTCTCATCCCTGTCTCCCTCCCTGACGTCCCCCCCACCTCTCTCGCTGTGCCTCAGTCACTTTTTCTGGGCCCCACTAGGGATTTCCCCAGTCACACCTCTCAGTCAAACTAAACCTGAGTCAGTGGTCTGAAATGGTCAGTGGCCGACAGAACTTGAAAGTAAGTGTGTGTGTGTGTGTGTGTGTGTGTGTGTGTGTGGACGTTATAAACTGCCGATCTCACTGAACTGAAACGTCAGCGTCACTTTGCAGTGTTCGCTTGTCAAATGAAGGGAAAGCAAGCTCAAGAAAGTCAGAGGGACAGACAGAGAGGGAAGGAAGCATGAGAGGAATGATGAAAAGATAAAACTTTTGGTAACACTTTATGTGACGCCTATCTCTATAACGCGTTATAAATGTATTTATAATGCGCTATAATGACATTATAGCACTTTATAACTATAGTTATAAACACTCATAAATGATCATAATGCTTCTTTATTAACAATGTGACTCCTTCTTTATTAACAGTGTGACTCCTTCAAAAAAACTTTATCACATTCACAGTGAGTGGTTAAGTATACCCTTTGATCCTTGCAACAAAAATCAGTTAGCAAGGGACCAGCAATCATGAAGTATTATAATACTTGACCTTATAAGCCATTATAAAATGCTCTATAATGTGTTATGCTCATTGTTATAAAGCCTTATGATGATTTATGAGTGTTTATAATGATAGTTATACACGTTTATAAGTATATCATAAATATATGTATAATGCATTATCTATGTGGGAATTGTCAGTGAGTTGCCAACAGTTATAATGTATTATAATACCTGACCTTATAAGTGATGATAAAATTCTTTATAGTGTGTTATGATTATTGCTATAAAGCATTATGATCATTTATGAGTGTTTATAACTATAGTTATACAGTGCTCTAATGTCATTATAACACATTATAAATACATTTATAATGCGTTATAGAGATAGGCGTCAAATAAAGTGTTACCAAACTTCCTTAGACGTTATTTTACTTTAACAGAAAACATGAGTCCGTTATAAGCAAATGAAGCCATCTCATCAGCCTACAGTAAACCAAGTCGGCTGCAGCAGAGATGTTGTCCCCACTGACACAGATGCTGTAGATTTCACAGTTTAAATGACGGTTGAGGACGTGATGAGATTCATATAAAGTGAGAAACACAAAGGTGTCTCCTAATCAGATGTGTGTAAAAAAGTAGCTGAGAGTTTGCACCAGCGACTCCTTCATTCATCACCTCCTCGTCTACCACACACATCGAGAGCATGTAGCTAAGCATCACCTCACTATATTTCCCATCCACCTGTCCAGTGAAACATAATATAGGCTTATGAATCCACCGTCAAGTATTTTTTCTGAATATCTCTAAGTAAGTATTCGACTCAGATGCAAATTAATGATGAGGGTCAGAAATGAGCAAACCAGGATTATATTAACATAATGAACTCAAATCAACAGTTTTCACACTATTCTCATGTGTGAACAATTACAAACATGCACAAACACTCTCTAATAAACTCAAGGCCGGTGCATTTCAACACTACCGAGCTTTTCTTGTGGCGGCTCAATCAGGGACCGGCTCACACCTGTGACGCAGAATGAATGTAATTAACTCCAATTAACAACCTGCTAGGAGAGACGAGCTGTGGTTCCGTTGCAGACGCACTGATGTCTCGAAGGAGCTGCTGGCCAACAGTCACCTTCCACCTCATAATGAAGGCATTCATTATTTCTTCTTCACCACTTCGTACCTGCCAACATTTAGGGTCCAAAACACAGGAGGTGGAACGTTGCCCTGCCCTGACGTTTACACATCAGCTAACGTTTAGGTAAGTGCTACTTTAAGGTGGCTGGCCCATCTGCCTGTGCACACACTTCTTGAATTGGGTTGCCAGGTTGTGGTGACAGATGGATTGAAATTGTATGTATTGTGTGGATTATTTGTTTCATTCATCACTGGTTTTCATAGACAATCTGGGAATTTAGATGATGTCAGACACAGAAACAAAAGTTATGGATCTTTGTATGATGATTATTCATAATATTCATTCATTTGTGGAATGTGCAAATGACAGGAAATAATGAATATGAAATAATGAAATATGGGGAGAAAATGCAGTGTTGGCAGTAATGCCACTTCATCAGTTCAACAGCTACAATCTGTACAAATGAATAATGACACATTTTAATGGCAACTTTTTAAATTTTTTAAAGTAAACTTAAAAAACTTGAGCTAATGTTATTATTAGCTTCGCAGACATACAGAACAGGTAACTTCACAGCTCTGGATCCTAAAGGTCCAGGTTCAAAGCTAAGGTGATATTCTTGAGATGATGTGTTTAAAAGTTTAAATGGGACATTTCTCTCTTCACTAGCTGTCAACACTAGACAACTATTGAGCTAGAAGCTACCTGCAGTGAAGCACCTTCATCATTCATCTCGACAGTATGTATGTTTAGGAATGAGCTGTGTTCATCAAGAAGAAAAAGAGAGCTTGGTCATTGGTGATAGTGAAATGTTTCCCTGATATTGTCAATTACCCATAAAGTTTATTGAATTTTTTTCTTGTCGTTGATTTAAAATGGTGTTTTATGTGTGTTTTAAATCCAGTTGACATTTTACTATACCTCAATATGTCTCAACCAAGTGAGCCGTAGCAGCAGGCGAATGTGTGCCAGAATATGTGCCATGCATGTGTGATACAAGCAACTGTGTTTCAGCAAATGAGATGTTTCATAATTTGCCCAGCAACACTAATAAAACGTGTTTAATAAGTTGCGTCCAGGAGCCAGCTGTGTCTCCATCTGGTTATGAAAAACAATGAAATCGCATCACTACCAGTGTATTTGCCAACAGTTAACCAGATTTTTAGAGGCTTGGAAGAGACGTCTGGCTGGTAGTTTAAAGGCAAAATAATGACCAGTAAATTTAAAGTTTCAGACACTGATGTGAAAAAGTCAAGATGCAACAACTGAGACAGATGAAGTGGGTACAGTCTGGCTTTCTTTCTCACTTACACCAGTGCCATTTAAACAGACGCACACATACACAGCATGACTTTGTCCACATGACCTTTTTAAATCCACACTTTTCTAAAAAGCTGCGCAATTACCACCCTCTCCCTCCTCAGCCATTTTCCCCATGAAGTCATACTGTTGCATGTGTGACAAAGTGTGAGGGTGTGTGTACCCGGCTACAGCCGTCTGTGTGTGTGTGTGTGTGTGTGTGTGTGTGTGTGTGTGTGCGCCATGACCTTTCCGCTTCAACCTGGCTCGGAGTTTAAATGGAACCTGGGTGTGTTTCAGAGCTGTCTGGCAACGAGCCTGGCTCATAGAATCACACGATATTTTGCTGTTTGACTTTGCTTTAGTGTTAAAGGTTAACTGTTAATCAGGGTGTCGTCTTGGCTGCCGGACAAAGGTACGCATCATGTACTAACAATGATGTTCCCTCCCCTCCTTCTGTCTCATCCAGTTCCTGTGAACACTGACTAAGAAAACAAATCTAGAGAGTATAAATGTATCAAGGCTTGTCTAATAAAATTATTCTTCTTTCCTACACAGAAAAATAGTTAATGAGTCACTGCTGTAGTTTTGTTTTGTTTTAGATGTGTAGAGAACATTCACAAGCATTTTCTGTTTGGAAGATTTGGAAGGAAAGACCTTATATCTCGATCGTTTAAGTGATTGTACCATATTTGAAATTATTCTGATGAAGGTTTTGTTTGCAGAAAACAAAGACAATCCTGGTGGGAACTTGCTTCATTTTCCCACTTACATTTAATTAGAGGACATTATTTCTGTAGTTTCAGTTTCAATGCTGTTTGAAAGAGAGAGCAGACTTCCACAAAAACCTTCTCCAACAAATGAACTATCTTTGTGGAACTTCCAGCATTTTCAGTTGACTCTCACCACTGATTCACAAAATATGCAACCAGTTACAAATCTGAGCCTTAAAATGTATCCATGTAAGAATTCAAAATGCAGAACTGCGAACACTCAATCAGACCACATCAAATTTTTCAGTCACCTGTGTTTGAGTACTTTTCCAGGAGTTTCCGTAGTGTAGTGGTTATCACATTCGCCTAACACACGAAAGGTCCCCGGTTCGAAACCGGGTGGAAACATTTACTTTGGAAATTTCCCTGTTGTTGCGATTCCGTAGTGTAGTGGTTATTAGGCACATGTAGGTCGTTCTGTGTCTGGTGAGAGTGTGGGCCAGGACCTGAGGTATCATCATTAGAAACCTCTGACTAATAGAGGGCCGTACAAAGAGCACTGGCGCTCCTCCTGCAGTCATGAACATGAAGTTTTCAGTTTGTCTTTCCCACAGATGCAGCCATCACATAAAGCACAGAGCTGAATGACAAATACATGTGAGATTTAAGTGTGACACAGATATGTCAGAATCATGAAGACAACAGCAGCTTGGTGTCAGTTCAGCAACATCAAACTTTAGCTAATCTAAGTCAGCTCTGTTCCAATTTACTCCCATAGTATAGAAACTAAATATCAAATTTATTGGCTAGTTGGACTCTGCATTTCCTTTCAACAAACCAGGGCATGAGGCTTGTCAGGTGAGCCAGCGATTTGAAACCAAAGCATTTTTAACCATCTATTAAAATTTGAATGTTGAAGTCCGGCTGTGTGGAGCATAGCTTTAAGTCAACCTCGTCACACCTGCAGCAGCCGAACGGTTAACAGATAGTAATTTGTTTATATTGGCCACTTAATGAGAACGTGAATTTGCATAATTCAGAAATAGATGAAGGCTGATTGGAGAGATCACGGGGTGGCGATGCTTTGATTGCAGGGTAATGTCTCAGTGAGAGGAGGCAATCAGCAGTGTTGTTAGAGAAACACAGGTTCAGTGATTAAGCTGAAGGTTACCGTCAGTGACTAAAACACACGGCAGCCGTCAGGCCTGCTTCTCTTTGTTTCTTTTGCTCTTCATTCTCTCGTTCACCGAAGGAATCTGAGATGTTTTTCCACTAATAGGATGAGCACTGAAGGCCATGGGGGCGGCCTTGCCCAGCAGCAGTCCTGTCAGATTCAAGGATAGGTTAGTTTAGATGGATGAAGAGATGGATCATAAAGTGTTAATGTACTGAATTCACATCAGCATAAAGTGATCTGGACGTCATGAAATCAAGACTTTCACCTGAACATAGTAAATAAACAGACACAGCTGGTCTGAGACCTGTATTTTATCTGACTGTCGCTGTCCATGGTCCTGATTTCAGTCTAGACTGACTGGGCTATGAAATGAGCTTTTGTGTCAGTCAATTTTCAAATCCTGATATTCTGCAAACTTTAATTCTTCACTGATGTTTGTCTTCAACTACAGAAACTGAGAAGCCAATCAAAGTGCAAATTATGACCACAGGGCTTGTTTTACAGTTCCTGTTTGTTCACCTCTCCGACAGCCAATACAACCGCTGTATAGATGCTAGCTGTAGATAAGTAGCACCACAGACACAGACCTGGTGAGGTGTGTGTGTGTGTGTGTGTTGTGTCAGCTCTGCCTTTCTCTGACTCACCAGAAACTCCAATTGTTTGTTCTTTTCTTCTCCACTCTCGCCTTCCCCCCCCCCTTCAGTGTGTTTACGTGCACTGAAGACACCAGATTACTGAGATATCAGGGAGCTCAGGTAATTGAAAAAAGCCTTTTTATTCACTTGAGCATCTTGGTTATTGTAAATCTGTGAATACAGTCCCCCCACCCCTCCCCTTATTTTTGAAGTGGTAGTATTATTATCATTTAACTTTATTGCAGCTAGACACTGCTTCCTGACTTCTTTGTATTATTAAATATGACTATAGCTGTGTGTAATTATCTCTCCTCTCATCAACAGTGCTCCAGTACATTCTAGGGATGAGTGAGTACACCACTATCTGTATCTGTACTCGGAGTGGGCGGGGCCTAAACCGGAAGTGAGTGCAGAAATGGGTGGGGCTTCAAACGGTACATTATTTTAAGTCTGAAATTGATATGGATTGATCAGAAGTTGCTAATAAACTGTATTCAAAGCCTATATACAGTATTTCTCAATAGTATTTATAATATTATACTCGTCAGGCGTGCTGCCCGGATACTCGTCTGAAACGAGTATCTGGCTCATCCCTAGTAGTTTCCTCATCTGAAGCCTTCATCGTGCACACAAAGAAACTGCGTGGCTCATCTCTGTACATTCGTGAAATGGAGTCATTAAACATAAGTGTAAGAACAAACTTTACACTCAACTTGAAACATTTTGAAATCAGGCGGTTGCATTAAAATTTGTGCCTCTCACGTCGTGTCTTCATGATTGACTTTATATGTATTGTGACGCCTCTCAGGATTCTTTCAGTCAGAACACACCACTGGCCATCCATCGGTAGGAGCTGTGAACGCTGAAAGCACCACTGGGAGAATGACAGCACTGTAAGAAGAAAGTTCTCATTGTTGGTGAGTCCTGAAGCAGCTTTAAATCTCTCCTCTTTACGTTCAAAGAAACTTTCCCATTAGTTTGCACCCGCCATTGTCCAACTTTCAACCTCACCTCCGCGGGTGCTTTAACTTATCTAATTACATTTTAAATGGTAAATGGGCTGCGTTTATATAGCGCTTTTCTACCTTTGCAATTTTGCCCGTCAGTCACTCATTCACACACCGATGAGTGGCAGCGTGGCATGTGAGCTGCGCCACAACCTGGCTGTTAGAACTTGTTGGAAATCTCTATTATCTTAGTGTCCGCAAATCAGCATCATTCATCTTGAATTTCCTCAGCAGCCATCAAAATCAGCTTTTATATGAGCCTCTCAAATCTAACAATTCATTGTATGAGAATGTCTCACTGTTGATGCACATGGTCATGCTGGACTTAGCTGTACTAGTTTGTAAGGTTCAAAGCATAAATATTCATTCTAAGGATGAATGTAGCTCGGTCCAGGGTTCGGCTCATGCTCACCTGGCAGCTGGTGCAATGTTCCCCAGCTTCATTCTTTTTTTGCTAATTAAACCGACCACTCTGTTTCTACAATGCTTGCACAGGTGTCACCTGTGCTTTAGCTGACTCGGTGCCTCGCAAACCATTCTCACTAAAAACAGACACTATAATGACATACATACTGTCAGTGAAATGGAGTACAATCTGCACGCCACACTGACTGCTCCTACTTTTCAAATACCTCTCTGAAAAGGCCCCTCCGGCATCACCAGCGTTTTGGCTGACTCAGTGTCTGATAACCAGCGACAAGAAAATAGATACAAAAATGATAAAGCCAATATCACACAATAACACCAGAAATACATCATAACAAAGTGTTACTTTAAAAGTGACAGGAGCTAATGAAAGTTTTCCCTGACATCCCCCGCTGTTTTAGCTGACTCAGTGTCTGTGCATCACATAATGAAGTGAAGAGTAATACAAACTGTGCACCAAATGGGCCTCTCTTCCTGTCTGAAAACATCCCCCCCGGGGTGGCTGATGCTCCGGCTGACTCAGTGCAGTGACAGCCAGTACAACACATGCAATAATGATGCACCATATCACAAACAGAATGAAATGTATACAGGTTGCCAAATTAATCACTCTTACAACTTTATGGCTCTCCTGACTCAGTGGGTTCATATGAGATCTCAATTAGAGTTTGCTCACAACAACAGCTTTTAAGACAGACTAACACCCTGACTAAAACCTGAAAATTCAAGTAGAGGAAATATGTTTTTAACATAATTGTTTTCCACCATGTTTAAGACTATATTATATGAATAAATATATGAAAAGAGAACAAAAAAAAAAAAAGGTTTGGTTTCTCTGCTTGAGGCGAACAAAACATCAAATCTCTCTTTTACTCAAGAACTGAAATATATACAGTATAATTACACAAATGATTGTGAATGTCGTGATTGGACGCTATGTCAAAGCCACAGGAATATTTGAAAATGCTAAAAACACTATGCCTTAGACACAGCATAAGATGTTAAAACTGCACATGCATGTCAGGAATGGACAGATCATCATCTCTAGCATCACTAACACTCCATGACCTCTTTCTTATTCACTGTTACATTAAACCCCTCCTTCTGATCATGCCAATCCACTGGTGTCTCACTGTCTCATGGGGTGTGTCTTTTCCCTCTCTCCAGGTGAGGCTGCTCAAGTTGACTGAGGAGCCAATAAAGAGGGGGAGGGGCATTCACTCTCTCTTCCACTTCTGCTCTGGTAGCAGCACAGTGACCACATGTAGTTTTGTTGTTTCTTTTCCCTTTATTTCTTTTCTGGTGGGTCTGGTGGTTCAGTTTTTCGCGGCTTTATTTCTGTTGCTTAGGGTTTAGTTTGGTCATGTTTGGTTAGGGTAGAGGGGAGAACCCGGTTCCGACTGCCCTGTAAGGGTTGGACCGAGGTGGCTTCCCTTCTTTTGTTCTTTGTTGCCGGCCCATCAGTTTGTAGTTTGGGGATGTTTCTGGGTTAGTTTCTGGGTTTTTATTTGATTTAACTCTTCATGATTTGTGGTCCTGTGTCTGGTCCGTTAAAAATAAAATGGAACCTATTTTTTCCTCTTGACTCACATAACTATGTTAGACCCCCATTGATAATTAGTTTGTCTCTGGGTTGTAAATTTCACAGAACATTTGGTTTGTTCTGACATGCAACTGACATTTGGTTCCCCTAATTTAACAACTGACAGCAGGACTTAAATAATACATTTGTTCAACTTTTGGTTCTAAAAATAATCTGCTTCATTATATGCCTCTTCGATATACACTTCATCATAGGGGTCAAAGGTCAATGCAAGCCAGCTTTGTTAGTTTCCATGCTCAAAGTTTTAAGATTATTTTGATTTGGTTAGCACTGAGCCTCCTTTCCTACAAATCCACACATACCATCTACTACTTAAGTGAGGAGAGTGGCACTCTTCAAAAAAACCTGACCCTCAGTCTGTGCAAACACCCAGTAATTTACCCGAGAAGATCATAGCTATCATCCGCTCATCCTCACTCCACTGAATCATTTCCTCTCTCACAATCTGCTCTGAACCAATCTCCTCTCCTCTTAGTTTTAAAATATAATTCTTTAGCTCCCACACTGCTCTACTTGATCGTTCACCTTGCGCCGGTGCTTCTTGTATTTGAGATGATCTAGTAATCGAAGCATAAGCTAAAAGGAATGTGAACAAATGAATGCAGTGTTGAATCTTAACTGAGAACATACATTAACATACTTCAAACAGCAAGTTTTTTCTCTGTTTATCTGTATGTCTATGCAAGGAGTGGCCAGAGCCTCTGTTGAACTGTTAACATCTCAAAGTCAAATTCACTAAAATGCAAATCAGGAGACGCAAACCAACACAAAATGACCAAAAACAGATACAAAGCGACTTCAGCAAGAGGCACAAAAGACCACAGATAGATACAAAAGGACCGCAGAGGGACACAGAACAACTGCAAAGAGACATAAAGCAGCAGCAAAGAGACAAAAACAACTGTGAAAAGACATCTACAGAGAGACACAAATGTCCAAAAAAAGGGAAACAAAACAACCAGAAAGAGAGAAAAACAAATGCAAGGGGAAACATAATGATCACAAAGTGACCCAAAGATACTGCAAGGAGACAAAAATGATCAGCAAGAGGAACAAAGGGACCACAAAGAGACACAAAGCAGCAGCAAAGAGACAAAAACAAATGTGGAAAGACATAAAAATAACTACAAAGAGACACAAGTGTCCAAAAAGGTGATGCAAAACAACCAGGGAGAGAGAAGAAACAAATGCAAAGAGAAACAAAATGACCACAAAAAGATGCAAAATAACCTCAAAGAGACACAGCACAGGCACAAAGGGATGCAAAACAGCAATGAAGAGACACAGAATGACTGCAATAAGAGACAAGACGACCACAAATAGACGCTGAACAACGTCACAGACACATCAGTTGACTTCAGAGAGACTGTGTGTGCCAGACAGTTGTAAAAAATCCAGACAGCTCTTATATAACAGCTCACTGCTTTCTGTAACGGCCCCCATTTAGCGATAAAACTATTGTGAATGTCAGCCGCACAAACTTGAACACACCCCACTGTGTCAACAAGTAAACACTTTGTCAAAACCACTTAACTCGGCGGGATCCCGGCTGAATCAGCGGCGCACACTGAGCCAACATGTGTATGATGTTAAATATGGCGTGTCCGGGATCACCCATCGTGTCAATGATTGATTTTAGCTGCGTGACATATTGCACTTAAGTAAATCAATGTGCCGTCAGTCGATATTACCCACATAAAGCCACACAAAGCTGAAAATGCCACTCTCTCTCCTTAATGAATTACATCCTCTCTCGCTCTCCCTGACATTAATATCATGTCATTATTAATGTCATATAGCGTATAATTCCATTCCCTGGCACTTAGCAACATTTAGCATTCATCCATTTTCTAAACCTCTCAGCCTCTTCGGTGACCTCTTAACATTTCATGTAATATTTTCCAGACAAAACAGGCAGACCAATGGTGTTTTGCTTCCAGTAATTAGCTAAATGATAACCATTATTCTGGGTGAAATTCTAATTATGAAAAATTGGGAAAAAACAACAAGTTTACTTTTTTTCATAGACACAGTAAATTGAGTTTCAGAGACTTTATGCTCTCTTGCAGAGCTTAAGTTTTAGCCATTTTCCTAAATGGGAAACATAATAATATAATAAATAATAATAAAATATATGGTTCAGAGCCATAAGCTTGTTCAAATGCAGCAGTGTGGCAGTGATAGTCTGTGGGAGTGAAGATATTTTCTAACAATATCTGTCTGTTCTAAAAGGTTAAGTGTGCCGTTATGTTTCAGTGTGATGAACTGTAACACTCAAGTACTTTATGTTCAGTACGTGATTATAGCTACATTAATGCCCTATGAAGATATTTTGGGAGTTCTGAATCTGCTTTGGGCTCAAAGTTATCTTTATTTCACAATATGAGGAAAAATGTAAAAGTTATTCTTTTTCTCACTCTTCTGTGTGAATGATTGGTTGTTTGACTTATTATTTATGTACAGACTTTGGTCTCCCTCTCCAAGTAATACACAGGTAGTGTGTGAGTGTGTGTATGTATGCAAGTGTTTTTGGACTTGCCTCATTACCAAGGCAACAGGCCACCAGGAGCTCAATCTTGGTCTTTTTTTCTCTCTTTTGACTTCGAAAATCGATAGTCCTGACTCTGGACCCACACACACACACGCACACACACACACACACACACACACACACACACACACACACACACAGCCACACAACTGCAAGCAATAACACCACTTAGATTTTTTTAAAACTCTCATTCCAATTGTGGCAACACTGTTGTGACAAGTGGAATTAAATGAACATAACTAACACCATAAGACTGTCATTTCTCCTGGATATAAATGCAGGATGGGTGTGAATCGTCACCTCTGTCAACTTCTATAATCCTCCTGCTGTAGACAGCTGTCTTACTCCTGTTGACCCCTGTCATGTTAAAGTTAAAGTTAACTTCCACAATGTAACACATCCTCTGACATGTAAAGCATGTTGCTGGTAATGAGGGAGATGCAACTGCTGCATCAGCTAACAATTCGAAAAGTGTCTTAATAATAAAACTGTTTTAACAAAGGATTACATGTCTGAATATAATAATTGTAATATTTTCTATTATTTCTTTCAGTCTGAGCAGATGGAGCTTATGTCTGGTACATACAGGATACTGCTGGTATGTCGCTCGTTTCCTCGTCTTCTGTCTCGTTCTTCTTTTTCCAGCACTCGTTCTCTCTCTAATCCTGATATCCACAGAGAATGAATGTGTGATTATAACTGAGGAATGAATCAGTCTTGCATTGTTATGGCCAATACAGCCTGTGTAGTGTGTGTTGCAGGAGAAATGTGTGTGTGTGTGTGTGTGTGTGTGTGTGTGTGTGTGTGTGTGTGTGTGTGTGTGTGGAGGTGGGGTTACAAAGCTATCAATGCTCTGATGAGATGAGGGACGTGCACACACACACACAAGCACACACACACAATGACGCAATGAGGGACATAATGACTGACACAAATCTCTCTCTCTCTCTCTCTTTTCCTCTAAGTCCGTCTCTATCCTTCATGATGTCTTTCTCTGGATTTAAAGTGACCCTCACCACACACACACACACACACACACACACACACACACACACACACACACATAGATATTGAGAGAGAGAGAGAGAGAGAGAGAGAGAGAGAGAGACTCAGTGTTTAAACTTAAATCTTTAATTCTCCCATTTCATTTTTAAACTGTATATTACAGATACTCACATGTTTCATTGTTATAAAAATTCATTGCAAGGGCAGCAGTGTATGAATTATTTTCCGTCGTCACATACCCCCTTTAATTATTATTAGTCCTGGTAGAGTCCAGGCAATTTGGATTAAAAGCAAATTGAATTTAGATTTCACTGCTCTGCAACAGAAGCGAAGCAGCACGGACATGAAATAACAGGACAGGATCAGTGGGAGTGTTGAAGGGTTACACAGCCTCCTCTGTGGCAGCTCACATGAGGGAATATGGTGACACACTGGCAGGAAGCTTGGAGGTAAGCTGTATGATCCAATGTGGGATGTTCTGGAAGAGTGCACTGAGCTAAAGCCTATAGGAAATCAGAGCTGTTCAAAAGGGGCATGGTTGCAAATGACAAATTCAATATTGAAGGGCAGTTTTTAATCGTGTCAGTGTAACCCAGGGGTCTGCAAAGTCGGTCCAATCAACCAGTCTTATTGTGCATGTGCTATATGAACAGAAATACAGCAATATGTCTTCTTCCATATATGAATGTTGAGCTTTGTATGTTAGGTTAGTTTGGCTTTTGGGACCTTAATCCCAACTATTTCTAAAAACGGTTTTAACCTGGCAAAAAAATTAAATGTTTCTTGACTTTGTCTCTACTTGTAATATGTTGCCAAGTCTGAGCTTGTTTTACAAAACAGGTAATGTTAACAACTTCACTGATGAGCACACCTTCAGTCAGAGAAGAGGAGCTCATCAGTGAAATCAGCTGCTGTAGTGTTTCGTCAGACTGACGGCCGCAGACTCGAAGGTCAAAGAGGAACAAGATTGAAAAGATGCTATGAATCAGTGATGATTCTTAATTACTGCTATTCTATTCACTTGGCAAGTTCTTTCCAAAAGCAAGACAGCTATCATTTTAAAATTCATTTTTAATGATTTTTTTTTTTTTACTTTTTTTCTGCCTTCTATCTGTTTCTCATATTGTGTTTGCACTTCCTGCAAAAGTGCATCTGTGCTCAACAAAACTGAAAAGAAACAATACTAAAACAGATTATTATGAGAGAGTCAGGAATGATAACATCGTACCATTATGATCATTGATTGGTCCTGAGGAAAAAGCTTGATAATCGTCAGTGTGTGCCACTTGGGCTCCCAAACTACCCTTTTGCTCCTGCTGTGCTGGAGCTAATTTGTCTTCATATGAAGATTTTCCAGAGTCCCACTTTGACACTATGAAAAATACATTGCAAACATTGACCAGCAATACAACAGCATGCACTGACCAGAAATGTAATTAGTCGAGTAAGAAAAAATGTGATATTTAATTTACTGAAATCAAACCTGAGTGAACAGATCTATAGATCTATATATATAGATATACATATAAACATGCAGAAACAAACGACATATACAACACAGGTGGCTTCCTTGTGAGCACTACTGAAACCTTGTAACCTCCAGTCTGCAGTATACAGACATGGGCAGAGCCGTATCTACCCAAACTTGTGTGTTGTTGCAGAACACTGAATGTATTGATCCAAACTGGCAAGCTTTGCATGATCAAATCATCAGCATATATTTGCTACGTTGGAAGATGAAACCTGTGAAGCAAAATTGATTCAAATCTATTTTTGAAAGACTTGATTAGTTTGCAACAAGTAACGGAGAGAATACAACAAACCTTATGCATCAATTACGCCATGATTTCGTCAAGGTTTGGTCCAAATGCAACTGTGATTGTGTTGTTGCAAAACACTGAGGAATCTACCTAAACGTGCAGTCTCTGGACAATGTAGAAAATCCTCAGCTCACCTTTGGACATTGGGAAAGGAAACTGTCAAATGATTAAAACCTGTTTTCAAGACTTGATTAGTCTACAAGAACAAAAAAGACAACTAACCTCATGTTTTACATAAACCACTATCTTGTAACAGCTTCTGTAAAACTCACTTCATCATAAACTGTACTTCATTAAAAGTACTTTATACTACATCCAGGTTTGTCCAAACACATGAAGACAGTAACATTGGAGAGGTGGTTGAATCATGTTATCTTTCTGAAAATGTCTCATATCTGATGACTCATGGCAACTGATTAGGAGATAATGATGAAACATTTCAACATGAAATACAGGTGTGTTCACTTCTTCACTGAGGAAGGTTGAAATAGTCCCTGTCATGTCAACATCAAATTCAAGTCTATTATTTGTTTGTTTCGTGGTCTGAATTTCTTTTTTTTTTGCCTCTTGATCAGGCTGCATGAGTCACCATGACTGGCTGGGGTTGAAAACAGCAACTTGAATATTTATCTTGCTGCTCTCTGTCAGATCAGTGTCAGCACAGCTCTCTGATGTGCTGACCTGAGACCAGCATTCACAACTGGAGCTCCATGCTCTCTGTGCTGTTGTCTGTTAATGTGATCTGCTTGTGCTGTTTGAAAAGCAGACAGTGGAAAAAGGAAAAAAAAAGAGATGCCAGAAATCTCCCACTGTAGTTTAAGCTACTCTGCTGTGATCAGAGCCAGGAGGGGGCTTGGCTGCAGTAGGATAACAAAGTTCCAGCAGATCAGGGATCAGCAGACCACAAGCCTTTTTTAGCATAATGTGTATAAATGGATAAAACAATAAATGAAAGTAGCATGATGAATAGAACCAAATGTAGCCGAGTAAAAGTAATGATTTTCTCCAAAATTATAAGAGTAAAAAGGATGGTGCTTCAAAGCTACGACAAACAAGTACAATCAAAGTTATTTAAGTATTCATTAGTACCCACCTTAGGCAGTACACATACAAGTAGATCTGTTCAGTATCAAGCACAAACTGAGTTCTTATGCCATTATTTAAGAAGAAGTCCTTAAATATGTGAGTGTAGCCTGGAGTGAATCTCTCTCTTGCCTGAATGAGATACCTAGAGATACATAGATAGAGAGATGTACTTTATTTGTCCCAATCTGGAAAATTATTGTTGCATCAGATAAAAGACATAGATATTGCTAAACAAATCAATGCTATTTATTATATACCAGAATGTAGCACAGTCGACAAACCAGCCCGTAAATTAATTGAGTTGAAATGTGACTAGTAGATGATGCATTATGATGCCAGTTCTGTATTAATTAAAAGAAATACAGCCTTGAAAGCACAGAACCTTTATTTAATTCGAGTCATCTGATATATCTGTATCACAATATGTTGTCTCTCTGTCAGAGTTTCTGCTGTGTGTGAGTTTGTTTCCTTTTAATAAGCCCCCCCCCCATCCCACTCCTGGTGGCAGATGTAATTGGCATCAGTGTGCTCATCTTCCCATCAAAGCTCGTGTCACAATAGTCTGTAGTCTGAGCAGACAGTAAGCAGACAGGCTATATGAAAACAGCACCATGCATAGACTGTGAAGTCTTCCTGTGTGTACTGCAACCAGCTGGGACTCATCTGTCGAGCTGTGTTTGTTGTTGTGGCTCATCATCACCGCAGTGTCTCCGAGGATCCAAACATTTATTCTTCGGAAAACAAAATTATTCGAAACAATATGGATAAATATAAAACATTAATATAAGAAATAACAAGGCAGAAATGTTGCACGCTGAAGAGGGATCACCTACCAACACTGAACATGTGACACTGGTGGTGGATCCACGCCGTGAACAGGACATTGCAGGGGTGTGTCCGGTGGCCACTGCAAGTGTCACCTCATTATCCTAAAGTATGACTGGCTGTCTGATCAGTGAGTTCACTGACCTTAGTTCAAACCAACCTTTAGACAAGTATTTTTGATTGTGTATTGTTTCCTTTTGTATGTTGCTACTTTCTGAGCTCTTTTTTTAAGACCTAAAGACTAAAGTATGGACGTTTCTGTTGTATTTGTATGGTGCCACTGTTGTGTTTTGAGTGGACTAGGAATGTAAGAAACCTTTATATTTCTATATGCATTTATGTATATATATATATATATATATTTTATGTGTTATTTTATTACTATTGTATATGTAGCTATGACAAGTTTATTAGTCAAACACCCCCTTATAATATGGTATGGGTTCCTTTTAAAAGTTGCAGGATGAAAATCATAAATCATCATAAATTGGGAGATTACTGAGCTGCAAAAACTGATTTAGTGAGCTTTTAAATTAACCCCCTTAAAGACTTTGAATATATATGTCAAACGTTGCATCATTACTTTCTTTTTTTTTTTCTGGGGAAGGACCCCCTTGCCCCCTCGCTCTAATTGTGCCCCCCAGAATCTTGGCTTGCATGACGCTCTTGCCTGTCAGGACAGGACGAATCATTCTAATTGGCTCTTGACCTTTTTCACATTTTGCCATGTCATAGCAGGAACTTACATTCTGTGTAATAAAATATTCAGTCTCTTTATCTTGAACTCAATCTTAAATAGTTTTTTAATTTTAATGATTCTTCTGCATGATAAGATTATTAAAACATTGTATAGCCTATAATCTTGAAAGGCTATTCTTAAAGCCCCATATTTAACATAAAAATGTAGATAAAATATAATTCTAATGTAAACGATGCCATTATATTAGTTTGCTGTATATAAATCAGCTGCCAAGAAAGCTGGTAAGAAATCTAACAGGCAAGCGCTGTGAGGATTTTGTGCAGGCCTGCTCATCTCAAATGAGCCCATTTGCCCATTTTGTTCCATGGTCCTGTTATTGTGCAATGCTGGCTCACCTGGAAACCTAATGGAACTGAGCCATGAGCAAAAGCTTGTTTCAAGTCTAAAAGTCTTCAGTGACAAAATCTTAATACAAATCTAGCTTCACCTACTTCAACCAGAACAACCACAGGAATGCAAACACCTGTGTGTTAGCATGTGTTGGTGGGACCTCTCGGAGTTTGGGCCCAGGTCCTGGTGTTGAATACATTACTGCGTAAAAAACACTATTTACCATTCAGTGACAGGATTCTCGTGTTTTGGACTGAGTAAATGAATTAAATTATTAGTTGATTAATCAGTTGGACAGTTGACAGAAAAATGAACTTCACTGATAATCCGCTCATTGTTAAAAAAAATTTCAAGCAAACATTAGCAAAACTTTTCACTTTTTCAGTTGTGAGGATTTGCTCCTTTTCTTTGTCTGAAAAATAAATTTGATTTGTAGCCCTATATTGTAAGATTGTAGCTACAACAAAGCATTTTTGAGAATACAAATGAACAAATGCAC
This sequence comes from Centropyge bicolor, assembly GCA_037975185.1. Classification (NCBI taxonomy): domain Eukaryota; kingdom Metazoa; phylum Chordata; class Actinopteri; family Pomacanthidae; genus Centropyge; species Centropyge bicolor. The sequence goes on along the minus strand of JBBMOC010000010.1, from coordinate 11,133,851 downwards.
TGTAATATTTGCTGAGAAAAAAGATGAAGAACAGCAGTATTATAGTATCCAAATGCCTAAAACTAACTGATTAACCCACCACCATCAGGCTATATTTGAAGTTTTGGTCTGGATGGAGATAACTTGTTTGACTCAGGCAAGACGGGAGTTTGAGACATGTATAGTAGTTCATTTTTACCATGCAGTGAAATAGATTATAAATTGGTCTAGATGTGAATGTAATGAACTGATGACACATCGCTGCGTTCACCATGTAACTTTAAAGTGCTTTTGTTTCTACCGCCTCGATGTTGCTGCTGTTCGATTGATATGTCAAAGCGTTTATGTGACTTGATGGCAGAACTTAAGGGCTGCGCTCTGCAGGAGGCCAATCAGCTGTCCTGCAGAGAGTCATTTTCCTGCCATTGGTGAAAATCCTCTGTTCAACTCTGCAAGAAAGTTTTCAGCACAAGACAAACTGAAGATTGTGTGTGTTTCAAATACCCCCCCCTCCTCTCCCACAGAGAATGCCTGTACATTGACACAAAGGCACGAACATCACACAGTGAAACGTGGAGGGAAATGGATTCACTTCAAAGCATGAAACGTACACACATGCTGGACGGCACGCGTGTTCACCCTCCACGTTTCTCTCGCAGAGGGCTCGCACACGTATAGAAACCAGTCACACGTGCCACACACTGCAACACAAACAAGAAGCCGAGCTGTTTGAGCAGAAATAGTAATTATCTTCAGATCAAATTCTCCACCGTGTAGGTGCCACTCAGGGAGAATCAGATGCTGTTTTAGAGACACACACACAATGGCTAGATAATAGAGACATAATGAAACTAGCCTGTGTTCTCATTGTGGCTGAGTCTTGTTTAATCCTGAAACTATCAGGGGCATTCTGTCGCTACGATGTTGTGAAAAAGGAAGGAGTTTTTAAAGTACAGTAAACTTCTATGAAGGATGTAGTATCATTTTACATACATATATATGTGACCGGTCGGGTCTGACTCTGCGTTGTGTTGAATGACAGGCTCAGACGTGTCTGTCTTTGGAGGTGGTCTCCATTTATTTCTGACAAAACAGCATAAATACAATACTCCTCCAGTCAGTGACCTCCGCAAACGTACCCCTCTCCCATGGAGATAAGAAACAAAAGGGCTAATTCATTAAAACACAATGTAATATACGTGACAAAACAGCATAAATACAATACTCCTCCAGTCAGTGACCTCCGCAAATGTGGCCCTAAACAAATTAAAATACACAGACGTAAGGAAACTACACTTAACAACAAGCTAACTTGAAACTTAAAAATACTAGTAGCAGAGGCTAAACCACGTACCTCTCCCATGGAGATAAGAAACAAAAGGGGAGAGGCAAGGGCGCGAAAATGCTACTTATAGTTTGAAGTGTTACATTTAACATAAACGTAGGGGTACAAAATAAAATTAAAGTTCCACATAACTTGGAGGACCAACTTGTCAGGCATTAACTAAAATAAATAGAAATAAAATAAACTCAAAGTTACACAGATTTTGTGTAATTATAACACTATACTATTATATATATACATATTTACACGAGCAAATAACTACCGTACAATAGACCCTGTTACATATATAATTATATTGTAAAAGTTACAGCTGATGCAAAATGTGTGTGAGGACCACAAACAGAAAGCAGATGTTAGAGCTTCTTGCTTTTATTAAGAGACTACTTGAGGTGTGTTCAGGGTTTCAGTTCATTAGATTAACATTAGACTAGGTGTTAAAGTTATGCTGTGTATTTTTGTGTAAAGACATTTTTTTGCATTATCTTTGTTTCATATATTGTGTCCATGTCTGGAGCCATGGACACAATATGTCCCTGCAGGACTGGACCCTCTCAGGGTGAGAGAGAGAGATGGATGACCTCATAAAATGCAGCACATGCTATATGTTCAGGGCAGTTTGAAGGGAAAAATGCTTGTGCATATAACTTCAATATCCCCACATTCAGCTTGCACTCTGGCCACTTTTACTCATCGTCTTCTGTTTCCATCACACACACTCAATTTGCTCTCAATCTGTGCTCATATAACTGGAGTTAAAAGTTTAAAGCTAATTAGAAAGCTTTTAACTTTGCCATGTGATGAGAGGGATCCCTCGGCAGGGGCAGCCTGGCTCTTCTGCGAGCGGCTGCAGCTGAAGCCGGTCCAAGTGTGCCGGATGGTGTTAATTACGGCGGCCAGCAGCCCTTGACATTCTAACCCGACAGGTGCTGATGTGAAATGGGGAGACGGCCCCTGATACAGATCTCATTAAGATGAACCTCGGTGTTGGACGCGGCTGCAGGCTGAAAAGCTGTGATACCTCTCATGTGAGATAATAAACAGGAAGTGATGGAAATAAAGTAGGGTTTGATGCCCTGGGCAATGAGTAAGTGAGAACGAGTTGATGGCGAGCTGAGTCATCCGGTCCGAGAGGGCCAGAGACACCATTGTGTCAACATGTGTTCTCACTGACCTTCATAGGCTTGATCAGGCCAGTTTGGACCTGTGGGGAAACAGCTGTAGATGTATCTCAGTCCTGTGTAAAAAACTGCAGAATGAGATTTACAGTTTTTGTGGTAGGTGCCTGTATGGGTAAGAGTGTTCTTAGAGCATTAGTCTGAAATTTATAGCCCTTTCCTTCACTTACAGACAGATGCACATGTGGGACAGACAGATCCAGCTGTTTTGCTTCCATCAGAAAGTCAGTAGCAGCGGTGCTTCCAGCTGGAGTTGAACTGATGGAAGCATTCAGCTAGAAAAATAGTAAAGAGCCATCTCATCCTTTTCACACACACACACACACACACACGTACACAAACCCACACAGACACACATGCAGAGTGACTGCAGTGTATTGGGGTTTGACACGGCAGGGAGGCAAACACCTACAGTATCTGCACCGCAGGAAATCTCTTCTAATCAAAGGAGGTGTCGGACTCTTACACACTACCAGAGCTGGCCATGAACGTGTGTGTGTGTGTGTGTGTGTGTGTGTGTGTGTGTGTGTTAGAGATGTGTGTGTGTGTCTAGGTATCTGTCTGTCTGACAGATGGCAGTGAGATGTTGCTTTGGAGATAATAGCCTTTTTTCATTGTTTGCACACCTGTCATCAAATTGACAGCCAGACAGATTTTTTTTTTTTTTTACACAGCATGCATTTATTGTTTGTGTATACTCCAAAAGGTGAAAATACATCAAGGATACACATAGATTAGAAGCAATGAGAAATACTCAATATTCAGTGTACTCTTCTAAATAACAAGAAATATGTGTGGGTCACAGATAATATTGAGAATTTAAGTACATGAAATGCTGGGATATAGGTATGTGCTGGAAGCATTAGCAATTAGTGATTGAGATTACAATAAGCATTAATAATTCATATTGAATTCAAAATGTGATGTGCTAATGCAAGTGTAAAGGATTAACATTAAGGGTCACTCAGAGTCAGGAAAGACCAGTAAAATGTATTGCAATATGTTATAGCTTTTTACCTTGACCTATAGACATTGTTATGTGATAAAGTAGAGAACATTATTTAAAGAAAGTCGTTAGCTGGCAGAGTTAGAGCTGTTTGCCTGCTGAGAGACCGGCAGGGTGTGTTAACCACACTACATAGGTCAGCAAGAAAATGCTATTAAAGGTGTGATATGAGGTTTGTAAAAAGCAAAGCAGATGCGAAAATTTAATGAAAACATGATCATTATTGCACTTCTATAAAAAAAGTTTTATAGATGTAGATATTAGGTGCATTGTAAACATGTGAGTGTTTCCTGTGATTTTGTACTCAGTAAAGTTTTGTGCAAAGTCTATGTTTCTGTTAACATGGAGCAAAAGAAGAGTTAACACCAGAGCCAAAGTCATGACATTGTGTCTGGGTTGCAGTCTTTCACTGTTTCAGGGTTTACATTACATATGCTGCAAGCAGGGTAAGAGAAACACAGGGAATAGCCAGTCGGGCTGGCAAGGGTCAAAAAAACAAGGCAGTCCAAAAAGGCAAACAAATCCAAACAGGAGCAGTCAAGAATCAAAAACCCATAAACAGGCAAGGTACAAGAAAACTAAGTTAAAAAAAAGCAGAAATTGAGGAACAAACGGGGAAGGGCGGCAACACTTGACACAATAAACAAGGACGAACTGGCACAGAGCGAAGGGAACACACACACTAAATTACACAAAGAGTGGAGGATCACAGATAATCAACAATCCTAAATGCAGGAAACGCAAAAACAAAATAAAAGAAGAAATAACTAAACTTAAACTCAAACCAGAACAACATATTTTGAGACAAACAAACTGAAAACAACCATTAAACATTAATTATTTTGTGAGCACAGAAAAAAATAACTGCAGCTCCAATGAAGGCCTTGTGGGAAATGGTGTTCACTAAAGGCTGCTAAACACATAAATATTGAATAACCAATGATATCAAATTGATTTTAAGAAAAACTTTGCAAAGCAAGCCGCACTGTTGAGAGAGAAACTTCCAAGACTGCATTTTTTAATAGTTACAATATTCAGATTGTTGTAGAAAAAACAGGACTAAAGCAGGACGAGTTGACATTTTCAGATCATGAAACTTAATCGCAGAAATTCTTACATATGTAACATCATATCTTAAGAGCTGAGCGTGACTTCAGACGTGAGACCTGTCCAGTGATAGAGGCAGCTTTTAATCACTCTGTGACACCCTGTCAATAGGCTGCTTTATGTTTTGGATGTGGAGCAAACCGCAGGGAGAAAACTCATGTCTACTCTCCATTCGGACACTGACGCCACAGGAATGATGGTTGCTTGTGTTTTGAAGGGCATTCGGGTAAATTATGGTGATTTGTTAATCTTCCATTTTCTCTGTCCGTGCAAGCAGAGAGTTATCGCTGCTGTGACCTGCCACTGCTGAACAGCTATGAATAAATATTGAACAATGTATAGTCGTGTGCTGTTTCGTACACACACATACACAAATACTGTCTCCGGTTGGTGGTTAGCTATTTAAAAAAACATTAATTTCCTTCTCATTTAGAGGATAATTGTGCTTCACAGCAGCAGTTAACCATGTAGAAATAATGAGGTGCTGTTATCGGAAAATCAGGCTACGAGCGTGAGCGCACATACAGAATCAGTCATATTAGCACACCCACAGAAAGATGCAATAGTTTTGTTTTAAGTGTGGAAGCTGGGCGTCTCTCTCTCTCTCACACACACACACACGAAAGTACAAATGTGCCAGAAAAGTTTGAAATGTGCTTGAAGCAAAGTATATTAAATGAAATGTTTGATTCTCAATCTCACACAGAAAACTCCTTTATAAATGAGAAAACTGCACTTTAATGGAAGCCAACATTCAATGTATAGGCAGCACAGATGAGCGATTAAGACAGCTGAAAACAGACACACACACTTACACTCAGAGTTTTCCTCTCCACAGCCTCTCTTTTCTTTATTAACGGCTCATTGACTTTACAACTCCCATTGATTTATGGCTGCACGCTTCAGTTTGTTATGCACGCTTGCACCTTGTATGTGTGTGTGTGTGTTTGTGTGTGTGTGTGTTTGGCTTCTCCGGCTCATGTAATGATGCAGAAAAAGAGAGAGATCAATAAAGTAGAGAAGTGATGTTGGAGCAGTTAACACAGTGTTTTACATAAAAGCAGCCACAGCTCCCACTCGACTGAGACGCAGCAGGACAACGTTTCATCAAAGCAGTGCCAATAACCTTGTGCGTTGCAGACGTATTGTTATCCGATGCTTGGTGGTGGATGTGTTCAGAAAGTGAAAGTGACAATACTACAAGGTAAAAATACTTCATGACAAGTACATTCAAAACCTATTAGAGTAAAAGTACAGAGGCCAGATGCATAAAACTTGTAAAAATCGCAATCATTATGGAAATGGGTGCATGTGCACAAGCCTCATTTCCCATCCCACAATTATCCATGAATGGATGTAGAGACACCATTAAACACCCATTTGAGTATCGATACTTGTGCCCACTCAAACCACTTATTAATCACACTGACCTGTCAATGAGAAAAAGTGCAGTTTAACTGATTCATCAGTGAGTTTCTCCAACAGCATCAGAGCAGATTTATCCAATTCATCCCATGCACCTGTAAGCCACCATCATGGTAATACTTCAGTCGTTATTTAACAGAAGGATGACAAGTGATTAATCAATAGAGCTCATACTGAAACTTTACAAAGTGCCTCACAATTCAGGATCAAATGAGAAGATCAGTAATGGGAAAACAGTGGCTCCAGTGTAAATAAATAAAATAATTAAATGAATTCATTGCTCATAAATTATTTCAAATTAAGTTTATAAATGTCACCCTGAGTGACATTTTACACAACACTGTATAAACCGCAAAATAATAACACAATCAATGAAAATGGCAAACAGCCTAAATTTTTTTCCCCCCTGATCATTATTCATGTCCGCCTCATTATTTCACTGGCAGCAGACCCGCAGGTCAGTGTGACATGGCTCATTCCTACAATGCAAACTTTCTTTCTAAACACCAGTTGATGTGAAGGAAAAGTGTATCAACTAAAAGTACTTAAAGTATCAAAATTAAAAGGGTCATAAGATAAGGGGTTGTTGAATGATTAATAGAAGAGAAAAGAAGAAAAGTTGACACAAATCTGTATTTTTTTTATCCTTTGTTAGTCATTTTTCTAACCTTTTATGTTTTGTCAACTATTGACTTTGAAAAGTTATTACCTTATTTTTTTGTATGAGGTCACAATTCAAAAGTTTGGGAACCACTGGTTTAATCTTGAACGAGAATTGTTCTATTTGTGAAATCCTGATCTGACAAGAAATTAGCAATTAGGCTACACCTTTCCAATAAGTGTCATACCATGGAATTAGGCATATAAAGTACTTGAGTACCTCAACATTCTATTAAGTGAGTACATGTACTCATAGCAGTAAACTTCCACCGCTGCCTATGTTACATTTGTCTTTCAGAGTCTTTTTCACTGTCACGTCTTTAGATGCTGAGGGTATTTTCCCACTTCACATCATGCTCCCATTCACACAGCTCGTTAGTGCTGGCTGCAAACTCATGAATAAAACTGAGTGTCCCTTCACCAAAACCACTTTGTGACATTTTATTGAGGTATTTTTCACACAATTTGCAAGGTGCTTTGCATTGTGACACATCAAAGAGAAAGGAAAAGACCCTTTGCTAAGCCTTGCTCCTAGTCATTACTGTTGCTTTAGCATTGCACGTATAGTGAGTAAAGTGACACTCAAAAATTTGTAGTAAGCATGTTTCACTTAAACGAAGAAAAAGGCCATGAGGATGAGCACTATGAGTTTGCTAAATGCAGTATTATCTTGGCTGAGTGCACTTGGCTCCAACATAGTGGATGTGTCAGACCTGGATGTGGCCTTTTATAATGTGACCTGCATAATGATGATGCAGTTAGATAATGATACACTTGTGCTTTGGAAGTGGATCTAGGTTACTACTGTACGTGTAAGTAGTAATCTGGTCAGTGGGGTTACTTAATATACAGCAGGAAAACACACTGTATAACAATAATCACACTAATTTTTGCTCTCCTGCCTCTGGTTTTGGAAAAGCAAGATGATTGGACAATGGCTGTCTGGGGGAGGGGTCCAGTTTTTTGCAACAAGACATCAACTTTCAAGTGGTGCAAATTGTTCGCATCAGTCGTGTTTATCCATCTACAAAGCAGTGTTAAATACTCCCACTGATTTCACAATTACGACTGCATGCTGATCTTTGTTTGTTCTCACATATCACTCGAAAGCGTGTGAGTTAAAATTATCAGCACACGACATCATGACAGCTTCTGATTGAACACTCTGGCTTTGCTGTTGCTTTGAGCTGTCACAGTTGCTCCCGCGTGACACGTTTCCACCCTCGGAAAAGCTGTCAACTCTGCCCCGTGTTCAACAAGCCGCCTGCCAACCACCGAGTTAACACCCGTTATTATCAAAAAATCAATTAAGTCTTAAGCACAGGTAATCCACTCAAGAGTCGCACGTTGAGTCCTGCTGCTAAACTGCTCTGTGTGGGTTGAAAAATTGTCCATCAGTGATGTTTTTCATCACATCAAGAATCTGACTGACTGTGATATTACAAATGAGGACAAATAAAAAGAAAGAAAAGATGAACGTTTGTAGTTACACATCAAAAGCAAATAAAAAACTGAAATAAAATAGTGGCAAGAAGCAGGAAGATTGTAAAGTTCCTTACAGTATAAAAAGCAGCATAGAAGATCATGTTTTCAAGGTTGCACTGATTATTCACTGCTCTTCTTCTGCTGTCTAATTGCAGAAGCTTCTTTTTATCTTGTCGCCATCTTTCAGGCTTTTGTTTGCAATGAATCAAATAAATGAACTGAACTGTGTGTTTGAACGCCACTGCATCGCTGGAAGCACTAAAGTGTCACCTGTGTACAGTAAAGGCAGGTTGGGGAGGCAGGTCATTGTGGGGGGTGTGGCATCCTGTCGTACACACTCCTCAGTGTAAGAGACACAGTGACAACAAAACCACTGGGGAGCACACTGGTATTTTTTTCAGCAGGTTAATGGTTATAAAGTTCAATGGTCAAGGGTCCAAATCTAGACATTTTCCACCGTGACTCGTGCAACACATGCATCACAGCAGGAAGCTTATGTGCTACTCTTTGTAAAAAAGTCCTAACTTCATGATGAACTTCATCCTCAAAGTGCAGGAGGGACTCATTTCACTTGGCAGGTAATGTCTGAGGATCATGGATCTCCCAGCACCTTGTTATTTTTAGAGCGGTTGTTCAAACTTTTTTTTTTTTTTTTTATCTGTCATTCAAACGTCAAATCAGTCAATCTGCTCTCCCAGGTTAGCAGCACACCTGCAGCGCCCCCACCCTCACATGCATAATAACAACGATGTGTCAGAAAACATCTCCTCTGACATCTTCATAGTTTGGATGATCCCTGTATTTACATATTCATTTCTGAGGATAAAAAGTCAGCGACGCTCAAAGAAAATAAGCAGACGTGGGAGAAATAGGAAGAATCATTGATTGTGTCTCAGAGACACAAGGTGCTACAGTAAGTCATGCATGCCAGATCAATAAGGCTGCTGCACCTGCTATTTCTGTTCATATAGGTGTGGTGCTCTATGTACAAAAATTGTCAGCTAAGGTGGGACATAAACCAGAGGGAAGTGTTGACTGAAAGTAAAAGTGATTGGAATTAATTAGCAGGTAAGTATTTGTGTTAAACAGGAATATTCAGAGGAGAGGAAGGCACAAATGTTTTTAAGGTTGTACATGTACACAGTGGTGGAAGAAGTACTCAGATCCTTTACTGAAATAAAATACTAATAGCACAGAAAATGCTCCACTACAATTAAAAGTATTATCAGCAAAAAATAAAGAAGTATTATCAGCAAAATGCACTTAGAGTACCAAAAGTAAAAGTACTCGGTCAGCAGAAAAACAGTCCCTGTCAGTGTTTTACTAGTATATATGATCTTTATGTGCTATTTTTAGTTTAATATACAGTTGGTAATTTCTACAGCAATGCATCCTATTCTATAAGATCATCATAACAATCTCTGGACTGTAAGAACCACTTATATTTGAAAAGTCATTTTTTTTATGAGCTCAGAAAAACAGGGCTGTTTCTGAGCTTTTTGACAGATTCCAGATAACCCACAAGTTTATTTAGTTTAAGAAGTAAGGTGATTTTCTCAGCCCATATGTATGAAAAATTTTAATTTGTAGCAACTTGAAGCTGTCAGACAAATGTTGTAAAAAGTACAACATTTACCTCTGAGGTGTATAAAATGGAAATACCCAAATAAAGTAAAAGTACCTCAAATTTGTACTCAAGTGCAGTACTTGAGTCACTGTGCTTAGCTGTGTTCAAACACTGCATGCATGGTATACACAGTATACTGGCATGTGGATGTATGTGACCTCATATATTGATAACTGTATGAGTGTATGTTAGTGCTTGTATTTGCAGGAGGTGTAAAATGTATGCAGGTACAGTATGTGTGTGTTACACTTATGTGCTTCTCTTGTTTATTTACAGCCGGTCTTAAAAAGCTTTTGTTTCCTCTGAAATCTGATTGGTTACTTGCTGCAGGAGTTTCAGTTAGTGCTGGTTGAGATTCAGTACATGGTATAAATCAATGAACGTATGTGTGTGTGTGTGTGTGTGTGTGTGTGTGTGCGCAGTTTAGTATTCATAAATGATTTGTGTCTGCGGCTATGTCTCCATGTGGGTGTATGACAGTAACATTCATGTACTTATTTGTGAGTGTGACAGTGTGTGTGTCGGGCAGGTAGAAATAGAATCTAATGGCTATACAAGTTATTAGCAGTCACAGCATGTGTTTACTTCTTTATGTGTAGCAGCAGGATGTGTATAAGCATGATGTGTGTTTCTTTCTGTGGGTGCCCTTCATTTGTGTGTGTGCGTGTGTGTGTGTTGTTATAACCTCCAAGCCCTCAGATGAAATACTATCCTTTCTTTCAGCCTCAAGACAATATGAGCATATGAGCATGGCTAGTAGTCATAAATCAAGAGGAATGCCGATGAAAGAATGAAATAAGAAAAGAAAGAGGGAACGCAAGAGAGGTATCGACGGAGAGAGGAAGAGAGAGAGACCTGAGAGTAGGAAAGGTAGCTGATGGAGGAGAGGAGGGAAAGGACAAGGACAGGATAGAAAGAGAGGATGCAGACTGAGAAAAGGCTGAGGTGTGTGTGACAATGAGATGTGCAGTTTATTCCAAAGCGATTTTTACAGGCACTCTCAACAGAAATGCTAAAAAATAATATAAATGCATTGAAGAAAAATTCTAGCTCTGATTTAAATAGTCTTCTGTCCTGTGTGTATGACTTAAGAACAGGTGAAAGAAAGATAATCTAAGTTCCTTAAAATTCAATGAAACTGAAAACTGGGAATGAAAAAATACTCAAAGTAAAAAGTCAAATAAGTCTAAAAATAATCCTCCTGGGTGAACGTCACATGTTTCACCTATTCATCCACCACAACCTCCTCCATACATATACTTTGCCACTCTTTCTACTATGTCAACTGACTTAAGCCTTTCTGCCAGAAAGAGACATTTCCTTTTAGGGTTCCTGGTTGAAAGCAAACTTTTCCTATTTGCAGTGAACTTCAGCCACTTGTGATCAGACTCAGAAAATAGATAAATAGAATATTTTTCTCATTTGCCTCCCAGGGCTTCTGCATGAACATATGTCTGTTTCTATGATAGTTTTAAAAATAAATATGTAACACATGATTTGCATGATACTAAGACATTCTGCTCTTTCTGACAGCAACTGAATACGGAAATGAAACAGAGAGGGGCTGATGCTAAAATAAATTTCTTTTTAGATGAAGAATTGGCTTCTGACAAAGAAAACCGCAATCAAATCAACAGTTCTGGCATTCAATCACAGACAAAAATCAAATCTTAGATTTCCCATCTTTGCACCACTGCAACTACACATAATCGGCCTTTTTTATGAAACATGTCACAGTTGGAAAAGCGGAGCTGTAAACTGATGATAGAATTAATAATGGCTGAATTCTGTTTAGCAGCTTCAGTTTTGCGTCCTGCTGTTGTGCACGTGGGCTCGCTGTCACACTGTCACAGCTTACACAAACACATGAATGGTTGGCTGAGTTTGCCATGAAATCTGGTACAGACATCCATGGTCCCCGGGGGATGAATTCAAAGAGGTTTGGTGAACTTTGAAGAGCAATGGTTTTTCTTCTAGTGCCACCAGACAGTCAAAGTTTTCACTTATTGAGTCATATGTCTCATGTTACTAGATAGAACGGTGCAGGGTTGTGGGCAGATATTCATGGTGCCCAGAGGATGAAGCCTATATTGACTTTGAGTTAATGTCTCAACCACTATTTGGTGGATTACCAGGACATTTGGTATGCATCATAATATCATGAATTAAACAACATTCCCCATCATTCACAGCTGTACTTTGTGCTAACTGGATAATGACAAAGATGATGATTAAGATAATGATTATACTTAACATGCTAAAGCTACATGCTATCATGGTCGACCAATTCCGACAAGTCACAGTGTCTGCTGTACAGGAGGAGAAATATTATGGCAACCAATTTTTTGTCAAACTGAAAATAAATGAATGCATGAATGATTGAATAAATAGATAAATAAAAACAAAAGTACTAGATATATTAAATGACATTAAAGCATCTAGTGTTGGCTTATACTTTATGTTCAGTTGTTGTGTCAGTTGTGTCATCTACAAATTTTGGCATTAACTAGAGAAAATTCAATAATCATTTTCATATGACACTGGTGTTGTCTTTGCAAGGCCATCTGGTTGTTAATCACTGATGGCAAGAAAGAATAATTTTCGTGTGCCAGCAATTTTTATTTTGTGTACAAAAGCACTACAGTTGTACAATAATAAATGATAGAAACATTGAGGGACTGGCCAGATGGCAGCCATTGTGATGTGGCTGCTTTGCTTCAGTTACAAATAGGTGCTTAATAAAACCACCATGATGGGATTCCCAACATTATGAAAATCTGATCCTCACATAGTCGCAGGTTCCGAGCAGCGACCATGCAGCAGAGCTGTGGAGCTGGATTGTGGAAATAAACAACAAAAAAAAGGTCTATTAGAGTAACTCATTCTTCCAGAGGGAATCAGTCTATTAAGACATTAACTGTCTGACAGGCAGGGAATAGAGCCATTACCATGAAAAATGCACCTCCGACCTGTATGTGTTTAAATATGTATACTAAACACACACATAAAGCACACAGTCGTGGATGCAGAGCCACAAACACATGCATAATGGATGGAGGGCATTATCAGAGTGTCCTTTCCACGCCAGCTGTGTATTCATGAGATGAGATTGCAGAGCAGGGACAGAATTACAATACCTTTATACACACAGACGGACATGGCAGTGACTGAGTAATTCTAAATGCTTGAAAAGACACAAGGAGCACTTGATTTCTTTCATCTGGATGGTCCCGTGTTGGCAGCTCTTTAAGGGTCTGGCAAGTTAAACAAAGCTCAAGCTGAGGTATCAGGAACCAATACGCTGTGATTGTACAAAAAATATTTCTTGGGCTTCTCTTGTTTCCTGATTGTATTTGGTTAAAGCAAAAGAATCCATTCAGAATTCACCTATAAGTATAACATAAAGAATGCAAGCTGCAGATGAATTGGGCCAGAAACAGAACGGCATTGTGGGAAATAGACTAATTTTCTTACCAACAGTGAAATGCGAAGCTTGATACCATTGTTATGTGTGTGCATTAAATTCAGGCTGAAAACAAGAGGAAAGAGCTGGGCGGCCTTTTATCTGTGGTGCTTCATTGTTTAACCAGCACAAACTACAATTTGTGTTTTTTTGAGAACATGTAATAACTTTCTCTGTATCCATCTGTCCAGCACTTTGGTTCAATGTCTCTAAAGATTAGAGATCGCCCGATATGTTTTTTTCAGGGCCGATACCGATTATTAGTAGTCAAGGAGGCCGATAACCGATATTTGGAGCCGATATTCATTTGCAGTAAAAGTGAAAATATTGGTTTCAAAATTTTGAATAATAAGAACTCCAGCACTTAACTTTGTTTCTATGCCTTTAAGCATATGTTTATTAAACATCTTAGATAATCAACAACAACAACAATAGGAACATCTAGGTTAAACTCTAGACTAATCAGCAAACATAACTAATTCCTGACTCCAGCTCCAAATTCTGAACTTACACAGACAATGAGAGTGCTATCAACCTTCTCATCTCAGTCTCAGAACTAAGCATATTCCAAAATTTTAAACTGTCTTTAAACCTGCATTAACATTAACTTTTTTTTCTTGCTCCATGGGAACAGTGGAAACAAACTTTTAAGTTGAAGCTTGTTATCAAATGTTGCCTATTTACACATCCAGCAGACATGGAGTTCATGTAGTTCAGGATTCACTCTCTTTTGGTCTCTACCAACTCCTGAAGGAAACATCAGGCTCTGTGTTCACCGACTAGGTGCTCACTTTGTCTGTCTGGCGTTTGGTGGCGGTCACATAGTGTAAAGTTATAGAGCTTTTTGCACACACGAAAAAAGATGGCTGTAAACATTGGACATAAATCCTCAAAGCTGATCAGTGGTGGGAATAAGATGAAAAGGATCAAGACAGGAATGGCAACAAAACGTAACAGGACCTGGATGAAACAGGGTCAAATAAGTGGGGAGCAGCTCAGTGAGGATAGTGAGCAGATATCAGTGAAGGCTTCAGGAGAATCTCCTTGCAGAGGTGAGGATGTAAATACACAAACAGACAGAGGGAGGAAAGAAAACTGCTTCAAAACACACACACTGAACCAAGTCCTTTACAGTTTGTGGGCCGTTCAATACACCAGTGTAAATGACTCAGGAAGTGTTCATAAATGTCAAACCATGAAGTGACCTAACTAGTGCAAACAGGACAGAATCTACTTTAAAAAAACACAGTGGCAACTTTTAAGCCAATGAAATTTCCTGAGTAGAAAATATCCCCCCGTATCAAAAAATATGAATTTGGAGGACAGCGAGTGACGAAATGTGGGAAAGAGATGTGTGACGGTGAGTGTGTGTGTGTGTGAGGGGAAGACAATGAAAAATAAATGTAACTGGTGACTTGAAACCAGTGTTATATTGCTGTTTGTTACATCACTGGATTGGTTTGATTCACAATCTATTTTTAATGTTTATTCAAGCAAACAAATGGGAACTTTTAGCTGTTCTTCATCTTCATACAGTCACGTACTGTAAACACAGCGTGTGTCATAATAGTCAAAACTGTGTTTTTTTTTCAAAAGGAATGAGGTGTAAGTCTTGTGAAAATTCATATTGCTTAGAGGTTCTGCACTTAAATGTTGTAAACTAAATGATGTGACTGCACTGTGATGAAACACATCAATGCTGCTGTTAATTGACATTTCTTACCAAATTTATAAAAACCTTTATTTAATGGATTTAAAATGACTTAACACACCACCTACTGTTTAAATCATCCTGAACCAACGGCAGTGAGCAGTAACAGTTGGATCAGTTGAGGAGTGAAAGACTCAAAGACTTCGTGACAGCTAATTTGCTCACATTCATATGATCATGACTTTTAACAGAGTTGTTGATTTATTAGACTAAAAAAACTAAGAGAGCTTAATGAACTCACCGCTTGCACACATCTCCAATTTTCTCTGGTCAGGGGCTCACTGAGCAACTCCCAGTGTTGTACCCGAACGCGTTCAAAGAACGTTCGTTCATGAACTAACTCATATTTTGGGTGAACGTGAACGTCCCGTTCATTTTTGCTTGATGAACGTTAAATTGTGAACGCACTCATTCTGCTGTTTCTTGAACGGCACTCTGATTTCGTTCAGATTACGTTCGTGCCAGATTTCAAGAGCCCTCGGCGAAAAACCAAGCTAAAACAGTAAAAACACATTGTAAACGACCATTAAAATGTCGCGGATAACCACCCGATCTGGCAACCGCAAGTCCTGCCTGTCGCTCTACCAACTTCGTCATCAGCGGTCGTCAGTCTCGTCACAATTCACATGTGTGCAAGGAAGCAGGATGCGTTTACTGAGAAACTAATTCCCATATAGGAATTAGCTCGTAGCTCGTGGCAACGTAAAAAAAAAAAAAAAAAAAAAGAACTAAAAAAGAATGAAATAGTTCATTTTGGGGAAGCATGAACTTTAGTTCACAATTTTGAATTATGAACGATGAACTGAACTAGTTCATTTAAAAAGGTTTGAACTGAACTTTGAACTAGTTCATATAGAAAGTGAACTTTCCCAACACTGGCAACTCCTGCATCACACATCCACACTAACTTAACCCTTTGCTTGATGTGCAAAAGCAACCATTGTACCATGAAAAGTGTTATACAACAATATTTAAATCATACTGTTGAAAAAGAAAGCATTATTTTATATAACACTTTTTTTGACATCTTGCATAGAACAGCCATATCCACACATCCTCATATAACACACATACTGAACAAATATCAAGTCTATTTTTATTGCATTTTATGTTGCAGGTGATATAAGCAAAAATCCCCATAAGCAAGAACACATCTCTGTGTGAACCCCTACCGCACCTCACCTCCTAATTACACACGATCACCTTCACTGTGACACATCAAACTACCAAACAAGCTGAAAGGAGTGAAAGAAATCCTCTGTTCACCAGACAGAAATGCCACTTTGCCAGAACAAACAGCTCAGTCATGATAACAGGTCCCGCTGTTTCTCGTCTGACTGCGAAGAGAGCTGTTTGATTAGCCGGTGCATTACGGCATTACCCTGTGTTTTTCTTTCTGAAATGCCATCGCTGAAGTAAGCCGCACAAGCAGCTGTTAAACATAATATGAAGCTGAACTTTAAATGCACAGGCTGTGCTATTTTCCCACCCAGTAGTATGGCTTCATAGATGTTGAACTGAAGGGTGAACTAATAGCAGTTGGGTCATGGAGTTAAAGTGCAGAAAGTGTTGGAGAGAGAGTGAGAGAAACAGCATTAACACTGACTCCAGATCTAGCTAATGACATTAATGTGCAGCTCATCAACACATCATTTTCACCTTCTGGCATGTTGTATGTTACATGATTTTCACAGTAAATCTTACAGACTTCACCTAGCACTGATTATACAGAGAGCCAGGTTTCCAAGCTGCAGCAGGTCTGTTCTAGTCTTGTCTGTGTTTGTTTATATAAGAAAAGGTCAGGTTATGAATATATGACATTTAGTTTGTTACGTCACTATTTCTTTTTCTCTTTCGTCTGTGTTCCTGTCAGGCTGTGTTCCCAATTTTCTAATTCTGTGAGTCTTCATTTTAATACAGGGATTATTAAGGGAGGACTGTGTATGGCACAGAGTAATACGTTTTTTTAGTCTCTTATCTTCTCTCCCATGCTTCGCTCTATCGCCACTTCTTTACCTCTCATCATCTCTACCTGTGTTTTCATCTGTGACCGCCTGCTCCTTCTCTATCTGCAACCATCTATAATAGAACATTCCCATGGTTATGACCTGTTGTTCACATTGTAGTAAATGAGAGCATAGAAAACATACCTGTATTAAAAGCATTAACAGTTGATGGGCAATTGGCAGAGAAGTTATAATCCTTAAATTGCGAATTGAAATTGTACTTGGGAGAGACGGTGGGCTAGTGGTCTGAGAAGAGGGGCATCGACTGGAAGGTTGCTAGTTCGAGGCCATGGACTGGCAAAAAGATACCTGGACCAGATGTAGGACCAGATGGACCAGACCAGCCCCTGCAAGCCCAAGAGGAGCAACAGATGGACACTCCCTTCCCTAGCCCATCGTCTAAGTGCCCTTGAGCAAGGCACCTTACTCCCCGGGCAGCTTCCAATAATAGCTGCCCACTGCTCCGTGTGGTTGTTGTGTTTCGTGTGCTGTGTACCCACAGATGGGTTAAATGCAGAGATTGAATTTCCCAATGCATGTAGCATGTTTGTGTGTGCATGACTAAAAGTGGGACAAATAAAGGGTCTTCTCTCTCTACTGCTTTTTATGGTCAGTATTTTCCACCAATAGTCTTTCAGTGCATTTACATTCATTTCATTGTCAGTGGTGGAGTCTGCCATTCCTCTATGGCTCCCTTCAATTGCTGTCATGCCAATAGGAAATAGCACACGAGCTGGTCTGATAAACAGTAAATTCATCAAATTCAGTGTCCCACATCGCCGGTTTCCGAGCTGTCATATTTGTGTCATGGAGGCTTTTGTCATATGGAATGCAGGTGTCGTTTCAGCTGAAGTGGTAGAAAAAAGATAGATGCTTCCTGGGCTGGATTTTCAATAGCTATGCAAAGGCATTAACAGGAAACAATTCATGCATCTAATCCAGCCTTACAGCTTGTAGGTTTATGTTGAGTGCATTAGCATTGATGAGCATTAGCAATTCAAACATGTTGGGTTGACTTCAAAGCTCTTGACCATCATCCCTGGGCTGGAGATCAACTCACCTCCGCCATCCAGAGTTCAGCTGAATCCCGAGCTGCACCGAATGTGCTGAAGACACCCAGCTTACTTTGAAAGCGAGAACTTTCTGCAAGAAGCCCGCTGCTGCCTGTGTTCTAACCCAACAAAGTTAGAACTGAAGAAACTTTGAATCCTACACCCCAGCCAAGTGGGGTGGGTGACAACACTACTGCCTGCTGAGAGACAGAAAGAGAGCGAGAGAGACATGAAGAAGCCAAGCAAACTCGCAAAGAAAGAAACCTTCTTCAAGAACTCTGCTCTCCAGTCTGCTCAGTATCTTATTTCTTGATTAAAAGTCAGAAAAGTCAGAAATGTGACAGATTCTGTCAAACGCTGCCACTGTGTCTCAAGCACACCCAAGATGGCATGTGTCACCCAGTGGGCTGCTGAGAAAGACAGCTGTCTCAAGCTCAAGTCGACATGTAGGATCTGTATTGCCCGAAAATGCCCTCGACTGGCCAAGCTGCCATTAGGTTGATGCTATAGATTAACAGTAGAGGTGGGCGGATCGATCCAAATATCAATAGTACCGATACCAAGTTGGTATCGCTATCGGATCGATACTAGCGTGATGAGATCGATACTTTAATGTCAGTTTCGCTCTTGTATGTGCTTGTGCGGTCTCGTCAAAGAGGCGACAGCAAGGTCGCTGGACTTGCCGCTTCTTCTGTCTCACTCTCAGCGGAGCAGGCGCACTTTGCTCCTCCTCCCCCTCTTGTGCTCTGATGTTGTACCGTCACGTAACTCAACGGCAGCAGGCCACTCAGCTCTCTCTCTCTCTCTCTCTCTCTCTTTCTCACACACACACACACACACACACACACACACACACACACACACACACACACAGCAGATTTTTTTTATAACATTTGTTGTGGTGTGATAGTTTTGTACACTTTTTTAATTGAGAAAAATCCAGAAAAGAAGTGCACTGAAGGGGGAAATGTAATTTTGTATTTGTATTGTAGTTTCTCAACACTCTTCCTCTAAAAAGATTTTGTTTTAATTTGCTCTCATATAATAATCTTTTTGCTTAGTTTTTTTTTAAGAAAAAAATGCACACTGTGACAACCCCTCCACACCACTAGGGGTGTACTGCCTTATTTAACCCTTTCTTTTGCAGGCTCTGGTCGAGGCGGGGTCATCATGGGGAAATGGGAACCACCTGGGCCCGGTGGTACTCTATTTAAACCCCACATCTGAACATCGCTCTCTCTCTCATTCCACCTGCTCACCCTACTCGTGTGGGAATGGCGGCTCTGCTGTTCTTTTGGTTTGTTTGGTTCTGATTTGATTATTTGCTCACACACACATACATACGCACTCAGACATGCTGACACTACTGATTACTGATGCTGACTCTTGTAATTCTTTATTTATTGCGTTTTTGTAAATAAAATCATATTTTCTTGCACTTAACCTCGTCTCCACTCCCTGCTTTGTTGCAGCCTAAGAGCCGGGCTGTAACAACACATAACAATGTTTTGGAGAATTTTTCTTACTTACTGCTCTATTGCTTCTGTTTCTGATAATAAAGTATTTTGCAGTCACCTTTAAACTTTGCCCAAATTCTGTCCTGGGTTATAACAAAAAAAATCCCAAGGAAAAACCACAAAAACACCTAAGGGTCAGCAGTGTGATGGTACAACAACCTTAAATATTAAAAGTATCGGTATCGGCGATACTGGCCCTGTATTTACTTGGTATCGGATCAATACCAAATCTTGCAGTATCGCACACCTCTAATTAACAGGAATACTTAAGAAGCATTAGTGCAATATCATTGTGATATCTAATTACTTCAGATATTTTCTTTTGGCTTCCCAATGCAGCTGACAACGATCCACTGCTGTCCTGTGTTTCCACTAATGAATGCATCTGATTAAGAGATGACTTGTCTTTTCAAGAATCTATCTCTGTGTAGACTGTTCATTCCTGAAATGTTAATGATTCACCTTGAATGTGTCACGCGGCAGATGTTTGAAAGCACTAAAACCGTGTCACAAATTACAATACACACTGTGATTTCTGCCGTGTGATTCTCGTTTTTAGCACTAATTCTAATTACTGCAGTTAATTAAATTAATTTCTCCTCATATTTCTAAAATGCTCGAAGCTCATGCTACTCATATATATAGCTTCAGTCCAGGCGTTGAAGACAAACAAATCAGACAAGGACATACAATAATGAGATCTCAGATTTGTCTCATGAAAGTCTCAGACTGATCACGTTCTTCTATTTACTAGAAACAACTCATGAATGAGATCAGGGGTAGACAATGATGTCTCCTCTGTTTACCCTACTCCATTATTATCTTAATGCAAATTCATCTGTCTGAGAGACGTCTCATTAGATCGTCTCTTTTTCATCTCTTTATTGCTCCCGAGGAACCCTTAGAAGTAAGAGCCACAGCCAAATCAACCGAGACAAGAA
Organism: Centropyge bicolor; assembly: GCA_037975185.1. NCBI lineage: Eukaryota > Metazoa > Chordata > Actinopteri > Pomacanthidae > Centropyge > Centropyge bicolor. The sequence goes on along the minus strand of JBBMOC010000010.1, from coordinate 11,113,352 downwards.
CCTTAAAAGTTATAATCTGAAATGTTATTATTCCCTGTATATCATTTAAGTTAAATGCCCTATAGGAATGACGGACCCCACCACTAACAATGAAAACTACATTTTAGACTGTCGACTAAATGACTATTGCTGAAAGACCAGAAATTTAATTTCATTTAAGATTAAGTTAATAAAATTACTATAATAATATAAAATAATGCTGAGTTCTGTCTTGAGTATGAAAATTGTCTTGGTGCTTTTACTTAACTTCAAAAAATCCACATAGTGTTAGATGAGACTGATGGGACATTTGAAGGCCAATAAAACCCCATCAGTAAAAGGCTATTCTAATCATGGCATCGTATAGTAAACTAACATTCTTTCTTTTATGTGACACTGTAAAAAAAACGTACCTTTAAATATGTATTATGCCACCCAAAATAATATGAGAGGAAAAAGTTTCAGCAGTGTCCTGATTAGGGATTTTTAAGCACTATGACAGAGTAGAGAGATAATAAATAACTACTTGTAGACTTTGTTTACATCATTCAAACTAATTCAATACACTACATTCTTCAGTATGCAAATTTTCAGACAAGTTCAGTTAAAGTTAATTGAATTCTCTTTGGAGCAGAGACCAGTCAAGACAGAGCAGTGATGGAGGCAGGACGGAGGAGAAAAGAGCGAGTGTGGAGAGAGAGAGAGGGACATGTGGAGGGAGGTGGAAACCTGAATCTGCTGGTTCGTCTGATCGATGAAGGGTTTGTGTAAAGTGGGATTGCCAGGATCCTCTTTCTAACGTCTTCTTCCAGGAATTACTTGACCATAGAGACCACCTGTTGGGAATACTCCACCTCTCCTCTGTATCAGCCATCTCTCCATCTGGAGCTGTCAGACTGAACCCAGTCTGAATCAATGACAAGGAGCAAGAGTCAGATGAAGATGTGGAATCAGCTGAAGCAGACATGTTGGATTAATGTTAAAAGAATAGTTTGATATATTGGAAAATATTGGATTATATGCCCAGATTTCGATTTTGCTACTTCCCCCATTTGCAGTTTTTTATGCTAAGCTGAGCTAATTGGCCTCTGGTAGTGACTTCATAATTATCAGCCAAATGTAAGGGTGGCATTAATCTTCTCATCTTGCTCTCAACAAGAAAGCAAATGAGTCCCCCTCCCAAAATGTCAAACTGATTCTTTCACTGTGCTCGATATAAATCTTGAAAACCAAGCTAACTGGCCAGCATCTGTCTGGTTGAATTTTTTTAGATCAGAAGACATTTTTTACATGATTTATAATAATAAACTATATATTCTCCTTAATTGTAAAAGGCAGATTAAGTAAAGACTGAACAGAGATGAACACAAGGAAGTCAGGTAGGAGAGAGTTACAGATACAGACACAGAGGTTGATGAGGGTCTAAAGGTCATTATAAAAGTCTGACCTTCAGCTTGACCGATGCCGATGATGGCATTTCCGCAGAGTTAATGCAGTCACACATACACAAGCAGACGGGACTGTAAGCACAGTATCTCTGTCAGTTTGCCTCCTGCTGTATAAACTAATACAGAGGAACAGAGGCAGGTCTCTATAATATGAACCACTGCTGCTCCAGTTAACCCTGAGTTGAGTATCTGTCAGCCTATATCTGCCTCATGTGTTTCAATGCAAGAGGCTTTGCTGACTTTGCAATGCCAATGCATTTTCTGGAAGACACAGACTGGAAGACATTAATCAACACTTAATCAGATTTTTGTCAGTCAAATGTCAAGCATCTGTTTCACACTAAAGGAAACAAACACAGATGAATACATTCAAGGAATATTAGACACAGACAGCCAGAATGCATTTCAGTGCTTTTTGTTTTATGCTGTTTTATATGCTGTCAGAGGACATAAGATGGTATTGTATAACAGTTTTTTTTATATACATATTGCAATTCACATTTGCTTAGTTCTGCATTGTGTTGATATTGAGTGAGACTCACCACTTTCATTCTTTTTGGAACAGATAAAAGAAAAGCACAAGACTCCAACAGTCTCCACATTCAGCTCTGAGCAGACATTCTCACTCACACTCAACTCAATACAACAAATATCAATATTTATCTTACTTCAACCACAGTGTGAAAATATTATACAGCATATCCCATAGACATAGTATGTATGTTGGGTCATGTGGTGATTTTTTTTCGTTAATTCGGATTATTTTCATAGGTTTGTTTACTTAAATAGACCTATTGATTTTAAAGAGCACCAGAGCACCAGAGGGCAGCGGTGGATGCAGTGCATGCAGGTAGAGGGAGGAAGGAAAGGCTCATTAGGAGGTCACTTGCACAGGTGAGGCCCTTTTGTCCAGAGAGCATGCACCAGAGGGAGACAAGGCAGCAAGGAGCACCAAAAATCTCAATCAATGCTTAGATGACTACAGAGACGCCACTGGTGAATTTTGTTTGGTGTTTGCTTATAGTTTCTTTAGGGGTTTATTCAGGATCATTTAGTGATGAAATTAGGTCAATCTACATTCCCAAAATAAGAGGAATTGTTGAAGTTAATTTCTTTTATCATTATGCAGGCCTCTGGATTTTATTAATTAAAAGAAATTGTAAACCTTAAATAGGGCTGCAAACATTAAATAGAATAATTTAAGAGTTTAGCTGTGATAAAAATGTTTAAGTTAACATGGTTGAAGTTTTGAAGATTGAACTGGCACATGTTTTATGTATGAAATATGATTTGCTGATTAATATTAAGTGATTTCATTGTTTAACATTCTACTTTCTTTATCCTTTAAGGTTATCAACCTTTGCTACAATATGGCTGAACAACTGTTGCTTAAATAAAGGAAACAGAAGAAGTTATGAGTTGTACAGCGTCCTCTGTTGTCCTCAATGCCAGGTCGAGTTTGGGCAGGCATTGATATAAAGGAGAAATAACTCGACAATGTAATTGAGTAAAACCATATGGAAGTGTAAAATCAGCTTATGTTATCAATCTTTAGACTATTGTTGGAGCCACAGTAATATTTTTGATTTGTCTCTTGTTAAGTTGATATGGAGGTCATTATTTGTAAATAGAGATGCAGTTCTGCTATTTGGACACGGGGTGGTGCACTGGAGTAGAAACAAAGGTAATTTAGGTGAGGTGTGGGTGATGGGCAACAGGTGTGTGGACCGGGACAGGCAACAGGTTTTTGACTGTGTGCGTGGCAGCACGGAAGATGGTAGTTTGTTTGAATGCAACTTGTTGAATGGAAATTTGCCTGAGTTGAATTATGGACTTGTACGTTTGAATTATGGACTTGTATGTTTTACAGATGTTAAGGTGAGCAGAGAAAGAAAATAAATGGGGTCACCGAACTCAAAGTGAATAATCGTACTGGACATTGGATTTTGGTGCCCTGAGCACGCGTCCGAACTAGTTCTGCCAGCTCGCCCCTCAGTAGCATTAAATGTACGCGTTTTTAATTGAAAGACTCTACAACTATGTAAGCCTCACAGACTCCCTTTCAGATAACACTTCAGAAAGTAGACAGCCTGGCCTGTTCATAGTAATTTTTAAAATGAACTAATTTGTTTATGCAATGGATCAACAGGTCATTGGCACATTACATCTCAGTGTGTATCACCATATGGCATCTATTCATAAAACAAACAAATATCAAATATGATGTTCGAGAGAGCATGAGACTCACTCGCTCCGAGCATACACGCTTTAGTGAGGATGTATGAAGGACTCATAGAAAAACCAATATAGGGACCTATTTACAGGTGGGAACAGATTTTGAAGAAAGTTCAGAAACATGAAAAAGGTAAAGCTTTCAGAGACATAAAGAAAAAAAACTATATAATCTTTGTTGCATATACAGCTTGAACTCAAGAGTCAAGCAGTTAAACCTTTGTATTTGTTTAACATAATGCTGAGCAGAAGACAGTTATACCAAGAGGTGATGCATAACACTTTGTATGAAAGATGAGAAAACTAATAAAAGGATTAGTCTCTTTGCTTCAGACGACCTCGATCTCCTGAGAGAATGAATCTTCTTGTTATACCTTCCTGCAGATATTATCTACGTAAATACAACATGACAAGGTTACAGTCATGTTAAACCCTTCAGTTTGATCTCTATATTGTGGAGATTGAATAGTGAATTTGTTCCACTTCACTGTACAGTCCTGGTGTGTCTAGCAGGGAGATGAACCCAAGCAACTCTCAGTGAGTGACAATAAGAATGATTTTTATTCATTTTGTGTGAGACAAATAATATGAAGTCAGGTAGGATTTAACTGGAAATTGAGTCACCTTTTGCCAGCAGAGCGTCTGGCTGGGCTGTGTTGCAAGCAGAGAGTACTGGTTGACATTTTAAGATGATCAGGATGCATCAAATGCAAATTCAAAGTACAGCAAATGCTGCCATTAATAATGCGGGGCATGCACTTAGATAACTTCTTGACACTATGGTTAAGCTTTGGATACAGCACAAAAACTACAAGGATAGGTTTTGGACAAGATCATGATTTGGGTTAAAATAAGTACTCTGTCAACGTCACAGTGAAATGGAAGTTTCATCTTAGCTTCAGTAATGTGTGAAATATAATATATTGGTTTAGTTGCGAGAGCGATTTATATCAAATCTCATAATTTTGAATGTATTGCTCAAAGTTAATGCGGCGCGACAAATACAACATACAGAAAGCTGCAAATGACCGCTGACATCCCTCACCTGCCTTGTTAGAGGAGAAGCAGAGTGAGGGTGAAAAGAGTAAATTACACTTCAGATACATTCTTTGGAAAAGTGCACAAAGATTTTGCCAGCTGAAATCCAAACACACACCTTTTATATGTATATCCAAAACAATCTGAATTGCAAAACAATGTGAAAATGCGAGGCAGATCTAGAGCCAAAGACTAAAAGGCTCTTAAAAGTTCATGTTATAGGAAGCTCCACACTGTAAGCCCAGATGTCATATCTACAAAAAAGTATTAAGTGTAGTGTACTTAAATTTTTAAGTTTTGTTTCATTACTAGAACAATTTAAGTGTGTTTTACTGATCTGCAGACATAGTTGATTGTGTGAGTAGCTTTAAGTTTAATACACTCAAATAATAAAAGTTTTTCATATCTGTATGCTGATATTACAGATGATTTTAAGTTTAATCAACTTGGAATTTAGTGTATTGAACTTTAAAAACTAAGTGTAATCACTGCAAAGCAATTGATATTACAGATGATTTCAAGTTTAATCAACTTGGAATTTAGTGTATTGTACTTAAAAAACTAAGTGTAATCACTGCAAAGCAATTGATATTACAGATGATTTTAAGTTTAATCAACTTGGAATTTAGTGTATTGAACTCAAGCTTTTAAGTTAAATGCACTCAAGCTTTAAGTCCATTGTACTTTCTTTTTTAAGGCGATTTTCTAAGTGCAGTCAACTTAAACGGGTTTACAGTGCAGGTGATTAAAACTACTTGCTGCATGCAAAGGGGTTAGGTTTAGGTAAGTGGTTTAACTAATGTGCCTTTGGTTCTTCCAATCATCTGCAGGCACCTAAGGGCTGTTCACAGCAAGGTGAAGAATGGTTTAATTTGACTGTAATAAGATTTACTAGAAATTATCCCACTTAGAGAATGCAAAAGAATGGCTGTTCCAATCAGAGGTTTCACTCTCACCACTGTTCTCCCAGGGGAGGCAATTATATGATTCAAAGGCAAATCAACAATAAAAATTTGTCTCGGATGCTAAATCTGATCAAATGGAGGTCTGCGGTTTAATGTGCCTCTGTTTGGTGGCTTGTGAAATGAAAACAATTAAGAATCCCTGTACTGTACTTTTCAGATCTGGGCAATCATTTGAGGGCACCATTATGAAAGTGTAGGAACTAGAAATGTACAGACAAGAAATGCTGGAGTATTTCATCATTTGGGCATCCTTCCAAACAGATGTATGTAAATGCAACAAGGCAATTAATGTTGCCACAGACAGGAGCTGTAAATGAAAAATAATTTATTATCCTGAGACTGTGGCTTATCAGAGAGGAACAGCTAAACAGGAGATTCTTTTTACATGATGCTTTTTCTGAGAAAGAATTGGATTTGTTTGATTTGCATTTTAAATGTCACCTCAATAAAGGTGATGTTGTTTTGCTTGAATTAAAAGCAAATCGTGTTTATTTTACCTATTGTACAAGCTATATAATTTGTTCCCACATAAATTAAGTCATAAACCCTGGCTTTGTGTCTGCAATGTGTACATTCACTCTCCAGCACCAGCTGAACTTTTACTTTCAAAATCACCAAAACACATAACCACACATTACATTTACATTTTCATATTTTGTTCAGGGTACAGACCAGACTGGAGAGAATGCAAAAGAGACCAGATGTAGATGATGAAAGTACACTGAAAACAACTGAAAAACATTTCAACAGCACATAAACTATGTGGCTGCACACGCCTCTAAAACCTTTATTTTATTAGGAAGATTAACTCTCTTCTGTCCATGTACATCACATTATCTTGTCTCAACTTTGTGTGTCTGATAATGTATTTAACTTGCATTGACCAATTCGCATGGCTTTGTTTTTGTTAATCAGTCAAAATTTGACATATTTATCCATTTTAAGCCACATTTTTATGCTGCACTTTTAGATCCTTGCTATTTTATCCATTTCTTTTAACATATTAATAAATGGATTTTTTGGATCTAAAGTTTTAAGTCTCCTGGTTGGTACTGGATTTGCTGCCAGTCCAATTGGTTTCAGCATGATGGCAAACTGGGAGAGCAGATAATATCTCTGCTGTTTTGTGCTCTCACCACCAACACCGCCATCTGGAAGGAAACTACTAATCTGCTTACTGGAGGTTGATCTATCGCAGCAAGCCCAGTCTTGTGTCTATTGTGGAGCCCTTGTGGGTCAGTCTCGTCTGCATACTTCACCAAAGACAGAAGCCTTTACCCCATCAAGACTTTTCTCTTTCCGCAGTGATCACCACCGGATCATCACTCATGCCTCCACTCACCTCACCATCCTCATGCAACAGCTGTCTCTGCCTGACCCAGAAAATCTCCGCGCTGGAGAGGAGAATATCTGATCCATTTGTTAGAGGGTCAAATTTTTTTTTATTTTCAAGCAGACACTGTTGGGGCAAAGAATGTGATTTTTAATAGCCTATATCACTGTGAACAGACTTGGATAAACCATGGAAAATTAATAATAACTAGATAACTAAATAGGTATTTCTAATAACTAGAAAAACTAAACTTAAAAAAAAAGAACTCTTCATGAGCCCAGAAAAACAAACAAAAATATTCAGTTTCAGGCTTTCTGTCACAGTTCTGAAGTCAGATTTCTATTTAGACTTTGTTTTTGTTCTACCTTAGTTTTATTGTTACGTTCCTGCTGGCCATTGCTCTGTTTTTGTTCTCAGTTTAGTCTCTGCTCTGCTATAGTTTCTGTTATGCCATTATCCTGTTCATGTCATAGTTCTTTCAGTTTAGTCTTGTCATATCGTTGTCCTGTCCTGCCTTGTCACATGTAATGTATTGTATTAGTTCTGACTGTTCTAGTTCTGTGTTCTGGTTCTGTTCTGTGTGTCATATTCTGTATCCATGTCTTGTCTCTCACCTCGTCTCTGCATCATGTCACTTACCAGCCACACCCACCTCATCAAGTCACCTGTGTTTCCTGTTAAGCTAATCACCACTACGACACTATTTAAGTCAGCTGTTTTCTGTTTGCCATTGCCGGATCTGTTCACGTCTTCGCTTCACGTTCACGTCCATGTTATCCTTTGCCAAGTCTTGCCTGATGTTTTTGTTTGTGGATTTTGTCATTCCTGAACGGGACCTTGCCGTGAGTTTTTGTTTCGACTTCAATTATTTTCATTAAAGACTATTTTTGAGCACTGATTTGTGTGATGCATTTGAGTCCTCGACCACCCGCCATGACACTTAATACAGTAGTTGGATGTTGAAAATGATGCCTAACAATTTTAGTGATTCTCTGACAGTTACCATTATGACAGGAGTCAACAGTAAAAGTATGTCTTTTTAATAAACTGTGTCATGTTATTGTTCCATTTGCAACCAAGCTTATGAGTTTGCTAAGTAACAGCTCACAGGCTTGTTAGCTCAGAGAGCTTCATTTTAACCTCTTAAATGACTTTTTATTGAACGAAACGATCATCATCAACATTGGGAACAGTTAGCCTAATCACACTCCTTCTACACATGTTAATGTGCCTGAGACTGGGAGAGAAAATATAAATAACTTTATTCATATTGGCACTTTTGAAACAGTGGCGCAAAGTGCTTTTGAGTCACTCAATTATTCAGCACACAACACTCAGGGCTCAAAGCGCAAATAAACACATGCACACACATATATGCACAGAGACATGCAGAAGAGATGAACAGCAGACATATTATCCTCGGGTCAAAAGCCTTCACCCCGCACATGGGCCCTGTCACAAGGTAGAACAAAAACGCAAAGAGGACAAAAGAAAAACACAAAGAGAGAAAAATGTGAGGCCATCTGAAAGCGGAGGTGTTGAGAAGAAGCCTGTGGAGGTTTACTTACCAAAATAATGGGCTTCCTACTGGGACCATAACAAGCCCAGAAGGCCTGCCACTTGACAAGAGAGCAAGTATTTTTTTTATGAGACTGAATCTCAGGGTGAGAGGTGAAATCTGCTCAAAATATGGTGGGAAAAAAAGCATTGCTTTTTGGTGAAATGAAAAGTCTGCAGCAGGTAGGCCTGGAAGACTGGCAATACTGAATGTATAGGCCGCAGGGGATACATCCCCAAATGCACAGAAGAGGGTGTGTCACTAAGTGTCATCAATCAACCTGGAGCCACGCTCATAAAACTACACTATTCAATTTACTATCTTTTATGTTACTATGCTGTTGCAGAGAAAAGATTTTCACCTGGTTCGAGGTGAGGCCCAAGACACTGTATTGCATTCAAGTTCATCACATGAAATAAGACTTAGACTTAGACTTTCTTTATTGTCATTACACAATATACACAGCAGTGCAAGTTGGGTAACGAAATTCCGTTGCAATGGCTTCCAACAAAGAGTCAGCAACAATAGTGTCAGTCAGTGGAGTATAAAAATATGTAAAAAGAGATATAAATATATACTATAATATAAATACAGGTGCTATGAGCTATGTAAATGAAAAAACAAATAAATATGCGAATGAGAGGCTTAATTGACAAAGACGCTTTAAGACTAATTTAATTAATTTATGTGTCATAGGGTAAAGTTGAAGAAATGTGACGTCATGACGTCATCGTTTAAAGGGGGTCATGATGCTATGAGCTGTACATGATCCCCCTGATGGAGTCAAGACAGTGGTAGCAAGGGTGTTAAGAAAAATGGCTGTATAGATGAGATGTGCGGCAGGACTCCTGATGAGCTCAGAGGAAGGACCACTGGACAACAGGTATGATGGAGGTGAATGGGGTGAAGGAGGGTCACATCAATCTGACGTTGAAATGACAAGATCGATGACAGGAGAGAAAGGAACGGTTTTAAGGTTTGACAGTGGGTTGAGGTGGGTTGTAAGCGAAAAGGAATGTAAATAGACTAAATAGACATAGTGATTTCCTGACTGGTCTTCTGCTTCATGTGTAGGGTTCTTGCTTGTCTCAATTATTAAATGAATGTGTTCCTTTATCATTGCTTTTCCTTGCAGTCAGACAGAACCACCCAGCAACTGTGACTGTGAAAAAGCAGGGATCAGATTTAAGGTATTTTTTTTCCCAATAAGAGATATGTGAGTTCCACAAACTGCTGGCATTGTTGAGAGTGATTTCATAATCACAATAGCGATGGCAAAGAGGGAAAAAAAATGTCTCTGCAATCTCCCAGAGGAGGCTTAACCATGTGGCTGTCTGCCATGTGCACTGCAACAGGTTGGACAGAAAACCGATCAGCCAGAACCTCACAGAGCTGAGCAACATGAGGAATTTTGAGTCATTCTAATAAAACCCCCTATAGAGCATGGTGATTGTCTCAAATGCTACGATTTCTCAAAATGATTATCTCAAATAAGGGTCAATAAGAGTTTGAGTTTGCGACATGTGCAGAAATAATTTCGAGTGCAGTAAAACCTGCAAAAAACTGCAAGCAAAATTTAAATATGTAAATATGTTAAAAATGATACTAGTAGAAAACATGTGAGGATAAATACAACTTTACAATTTAACCATCAGGTTGAGGTGAGGTCAAACAAAGACTGGGCAAATACTCTAATTTCTACCTGTCACACTGAAATGGTAAGTGTGACACTGGTGCACAGGTAGTGATGCCTGTTACACCAATTAATTACTCTTAGTGCCAGAAGGGGGAGACAAAAGTTCTTCATTGTAAATAAGTAGCAACCTAGGGCACTGAAAAATGAAGCCAACACATGCAAAAAGCTGCAGTTCCTTGAACAAACACTAGGGGCAGGCTCCAAAAGTGAGTCAATTACATTTGACCCCAACGTTAAAATGTCCAACTTTGCGGAAGAAAACACGTTTACAGCCTGGTACAAAAAATGGCTTTCGTCTCTTTAGCTGATTTTTTATGTAATGACAACTTTACAGGGTGTGAATTTTGATTTCATAACACACTTGTTTGAAATCTGAAATTGTGCATAATGAAGAGCAACATCACTTTACTTGACAGCTTCCTCCTGAGTGAGCATGTATTACATAATGGAATGCTTTATCTCATTTTAATAAAAATTGATTGGAACATAGCTTTGTGGCAGTCATTGTTCAGGCTCACTTTGAAAACACAACTGAAAGCATTAAGACTGGAGCACATGAAGCATAACACCCCTGATCAAATTAGACCTTGTTGCCCCCTGCTGTCTTTTTTGAAGCACTTACCAGACGATTTGGATAAAAGCTGTGGCAACGGAGCAGCTGAAAAGGCATTCCTGCATCCTTTCCATTGTAAATCAAAAGGTCGGTGCACACAAATAGACAAATTTTGAAAGCAACTGTAAAGATGGGGCCGGCGGTAATGGAAGCGTTGTTTTCATCCTACCTATGTGCAATATGAAACCGTGCTCTTATAGACGTCTTTACCTCTCCTCACAGAGTAGAGCCATGAAAGAAACTAACACACACCACGAGAGTGCCCACACCGCAAAATGAACAATTTTTATCCCTCTTGTTTGTCTCAGATTAAATATTCATGAGGGAAAAAAATCCATTGTTTTTTTAAAAGTATTGTTTCTCGCCATCCTTGTATGGCTTACGAGAGGAGAGATGTGGTATGTGCGTGACTTTGTCTGCACAACAAAGATTTATTTTTAGCACACTTTTACAGCTTTCTAAAAGTGCTATTGAGAAGTTCCTATATCTATTTCTGGTGTCTTAAAATTTCTTTCTATTAATAACTTATGGTATATTATAACTACATTATGCTATGTCTTCTATATATTACAAGTTGTGGGATGCACAAAAACTCTGGACTGCAGATTTGTTGCCAGTGTTTAAGATTAACTGAAGTTACATTCAAATGGAGCAATACATGCACACAAATATTTCTGCCAATAGACCAATAAAGAATTCTGGAATCTTTCCTCCCATCCTGTCATGTAACTTTACTGCCATCAGAGTTAGAGTGGCACTGAAGAATGAGGAATATACAGCCATTCAAGAGGCGACCGCTAATCTGATGAAATGTCAGTCAGATGAGCAGAGTTATCCTCAGCTTCTGAGAAGCAGTTTGTGAAAATCTTTCGGGTTCTTCACCATAGATGGCAAAACTACCCAATAAAATAAGTCTGTCTGACAACCTTAAAACACTTTTGCTGCTTTACTTTACAATGACAACAAATCAGGACTCACCTGCTGGCTTGATGTTTAAGTGAGGCAGCAGAAACACAAGGAAGAGCAGTTCAATATGAAACTACATCTGACTGCTCACTCATGACACATAGTGTAGTTGTATGACACCACATGGCAAAATATAAAGACTATAGAGATGGGTGAGACACTGTCTGATGACAGACAGATGGACAGCGCTGGTCAAAAACCCAGAACACACTGCCTCTCAGCTGCTGTGGTGTAATGATTATCTGATAAGCATGGCTTTGTTGGCTGGTGTCCTCCAACATTTTCATTTCATAGCTTTGTTTTGGTATAATAGATCATGCAAGAGGTCAAGTTATTAGTGATTCTTCATACACACATAATGAATTACATAAGTAGCTGTGGACACCAGCAGGTAAAACATCCAGTCTGAATTGAACATGTTTCAGACACTGTTGTCTTAAATTCAAACCGGTGCTGCTGTCTACACTATTATCTATATTTTTTTCAGTCAACTTATGTGTTGAACTACATTGTTGCATCTTGTATTTTCAATCTGAATACAGCCAAAGTCATTATGTGTGTGGAGCTGGACCATCTCAAGTCAATGCACATACATGACTAAATGTTGTTAGATTAGACACCAGGTATACCTGCAGGTCAATAAACAGTAAATCAGGATTCTGACACTGTTGTATTGACGTTAAATCGTCCACATTCTCTTTGGTACCCCGTGACATTGTAAAAACACTGGTATGGATTTCGTCCAGGACCAGTGAACATTATTCAACCAGCTTATGTTTTGCAGCCATTTACTGTATCTCTCTTTGGAGCAAGCATTTCCCCACCACCTTGTAATTAGCAGACATTAACTCCCACCACAAATGTATTTAGCAATAAACAGCGGGCGCATTCACTCCAATTAGCAATTAAGTGCCATACATTTCTCTGCTCCATCTGAGTGAGGCTTTATTTGGCTTTCTCACTCCAACTATGGCTCATTTAGTCTTATTCAACGTGTCGTCCTCTTCTCACAAGTCTTCTGCTTCCTCTTTTAAATTCCTGACCTGCTTAAATTCCTCCCCTCCTTCCCCCCTCTTTATGTTTTGGCCGTCTGGTTCTTTGTTAATCTGGTTTTAATTGTGGTTTAATTCTCTCTTCGACGCCCGCCTCGAGATCATATTACCACAGCAAATCAGGAACACGACCCCCCCTCACTCCTCCATTCACTCACTCATGCTGCAGTTTTTTTCCCTCCTTTTCTCAGCTCTCTCTCCATCATGCTCTCATTAATAGTTTTATGACATCTCTCCAGCAGTAATGGACTTTAAGATACCCACAGTGTTGTGCAATTTATATTCCAATCATGCCACTCGAGCTTTCACTTTCCCTTTCTCTGCATCTGTGCTCCCTCTTTCTAGCGACATAAAAATCCTTATTCAGAACACACCTTCCCCTGTCGTTCCCTGCCACATGAAATCTCTCGTTTATGAGTATGTACTCTGGATGTTTGCGAAAAAACATCCATGTTTGTGTAGTTGAAACTGCCTTCACTTGCACAATTTTCAACACGAGATATGCAGCGAGGAAGTGCTATGGCACAAGTTGCATGATGGGTATTAAAAGTGACTTGGTGGTACAGCTGATGTCACACTTTACTTGTCTTAAATGAAGAACTAATCCCAAAATAACAAAAGTGGAGCACACTTAAATACAACACTAGAAGATACCAGGCAAAACCTGCAACCATCATTTTCCTGCACATGACTGATCAGCTGCATTATGTGACACATTTCAGGGGACAAGTAGTAATTAGTGCTGGGGAGGGGGGGATATTTAACACAAGTCTGCTCAAGATAACAATGTTCATCCTGTGTGGAGCATGAATGTGCTCAGTGAATTATAATTTAAATGATTTGTGTAATGTAGCCAGGTCAACAAAGGTGCTTAGTGTATTTTTTTTTACAGTTAAAAAAAAAGTGTGATATTATGCTTGTGCATTTGGGACTGTGATAACTGTTTCCTCAGTTTACGCGACACTGTCACTTCAAGAGTAGTGCAGGGTGAGAGGGGCGGAGTCCCCACAATGCCTTAGTGAGCCAGAGCCGATCTTTCTCCAACAATGCAGGCATAACACTCTATGTCAACATTTCAGCCTCCAGCCAATCACAGTCTGTCAGTTTCTGGAGTGTAATGAACTTAAGATTTCTGTTTCAGCAATAATAAAAATAGTCATGTTTGATTATGTTGAGCGTCAAATTTAACATTACTGTGAAACTTCAATTACCAACTCCAGCTTAACAAATAACATCGAAATTAGTGTTATTTCTGGAAACATGCTGTAATATGACATTGATATTTTAAAGTCACACACACTTTATTGTATTTGCACACAGTTCATCACTTTTTCAGTTATCGAGACAAGTTTAGCATAACATTGTGTTTACATTTGCAGCAGTTTATAACACTGCCTAAATTAATTACTTATCCTTTACAAGCATTTTATTTTATTGGTAAGCACTGGTAAGCACTGCAATGCAAAAGTGGAATAATTATATACAACTTTCAACACGGTAGTTGTTGCCAATATATAACTGTTTTTTTCTTTTAAAAAATCATGTTGGCCAATTAAACCATCGTCAGGTGACCCATCACTGGCTAGTGTCGTGTCTAGTCTAGTGGCATTCCAGCTGGTGTCTCCTCTCTGGCTTCATCTTGGTGGTCAGCTTGTTTGTCTTCAGTTGAGCCAGGAGGGTTTTCAACACCAGCAGCGGCTGCTCCATCGGTCGAGCAAAGTACATTTGAACTTCCGTCACAGAGTCGAGGTGTGGATGAGCTGGCAGCACTGAGACATGGGATGACTGGAGAAGGTTCAACTTTAGGCTCTTCCTGAGTCTTTTTGTCAGGTGTTATCTTCTTCTCCGAATCATCCCTCTGGCAGACCAGCATTTTGTGGAAGGCGTCCTTCACACTGAGTAAAGAATGACAATCAATTAATGAATCAAACAATCAGTAAATGAATCTGTCTGTTCACAAGTCTATCCAAGCCTACTTATAGCAACACGCAGTCACTTAATATGAACTGGTCTTCCATGCCGTCTCCTTGCTTAGGTGGGCCATGGAGACAAAAGGGTGTTTCAGAGCCTTTTCAGGAGTGATCCTCAGCTCAGGGTCCGTATGGAGAAGAGACCTCAGGAGGCTCACAAATGCAATGCAATTTTCACTGGGTAGCACTGGATTTGAAACAAAGTGAAATGACAGGTCAGTTTATTTCCTTTCCGTCTTCGGGTTTTGTTTTACTTATGTCAATCTTATTGTTTCAATGAGTTTTGTTTTTGTTGACAGTACAAGTACGAACTCATTTCAGTCATATTACCAAAGGTCCTTGAATCTACAACAAGGTCAAGGACCAGTCCTGGACCCAACCACCTCCTTACCACAAGGATTTGGACTGAGGTCATCCCTTTTCTTCTTGTCTCCTCTTGTGCTCCCAGAAACTGGTCCATTTGTTGAGTATACTGTGCACCCCAGGTGGGTTACAAGTGCATAAGAGAACATAAATGACATGTGTATAAATTAAGTCTTGAATGAAGGGCTTCTCTAATCTCAGGTGTTCAGGGGTGTGTTTCTGCTCTGAATGACAATAAACCAAAGACACTGTGTGTGTGCGTCTTTTGTGTCTGATTCTCAGCACATCTGCATATCCCATTAAGTATGTGTCAGTGGGTCTCAGGTGTGCATACGAATGTGCATGTCCTCTCCATGAGCATGTTCACCCATGTATGGGGTACAGTCACAACATGCGTTTCATTGTGTCCAAGTGTCTGTGGGTGTTCTCTGCATCCCTTCAGGTGCTTTAATTAGTTCTCCTGTGTTAATCATGCAGTGCAGGTCTGATTGGTCTCGTCATTATGGTCGCACTCCAAGGTACCGACATCCCTGAGCTGATGGGAGGTGTGGCGCTGCTGATCAGATAACAAGCAGGTGCACCATGACAGCTGCTTAAAAAATTTGAATCCTTGACTCCACCATGGCTGCCTGTTCTTTAAAAGAACAAGGCAGGTTTCCTTCAAGGCAAGTTTTTTATGTTAACTCTTACAATTTCTCATTTATGCGAAGGAAAACTTGTTCTGTTTATAATAATGACAGAAGTGGCTAAAAATGTGTCATTAATAATGAGCATGATCATGACTTTCCAGATATATCTACAGTGTATTTCACACATGTAATTAATGTTGGGATTGTTGCTGATGCAGCATAATACTGACAGATACATTTATCTTGAATGTCCAAAATGAATGAAAAATTTCCATCACAAATTTGGATGGCTCCTTCAAAATGTTTTTGTCCAACCCACAGATATTCAATTTGCTATTGTGGAAGATAAAGATGGGCAGGAGATACCATCACACTGCTGACCCTTAGGTGTTTTTGTGGTTTTTCCTTGGGATTTTTTTGTTATAACCCAGGACAGAATTTGTCAAGTTTTGCACCCTGGTTAGATGTCGTTTTTGTTCATGCTTTGTTTTCACTATCACGTTCCTGCCGGCCATCACTTTGTTTTTTGTTCTCAGTTTAGATTCATGCCTGCCATAGTCTCGTTTCTGCCACAGTCCAGTTCATGTCTTGTATTTGTCTTGTTATGTTCTGTGTTTGATTTGTGTCTTAGGTTTTGCCTGTGTTTTGCCTTAGTTCTTGTCATTGTCCTGTCCTGCGTTGTCACATGTATTTAGTTCTGTCTGTTGCAGCTCTGTGTTTTGGTTTCTGTTCTGCCAGTCATATTTCTTTGTCCTGTGTCTTGTCTCCGAATCATGTCACCTGTGTTTTCTGTTCTAGTTAATCACCTCTGCACTCTATATAAGTCTGTTGTTGTCTCTTTGTGTTTGCCAGATTGTCACCTTTCGTCACGTCACGCTTTATGATCATGTCCACGTCCATGTTTTTTCCACGTCAAGTCTTGCTGTAAGTTTTTGTTAAGACATTCGTTTATTTTCATTAAAGTCATTTTTTGAATCAGCAATTTTTGTGTGATGCGCTTGAGTCCGCACCCGCCCGTCATGACAGAATTTGGGCAAAGTTTAAAGGCAACTTTATTATTAAAAACAGAAGCAATAGAGCAGTAAGTAAAAACTCCCCCAAACATTGTTATGTGTGCATTTTTTTCTTAAAAGAAAACAAAGCGAAAAAAATTATTATATGAGAGCAAATTAAAACAAAATCTTTTTAGAGGTAGAGTGTTGAGAAACTACAATACAAATATAAAATCAAATTTCCCACCTTCAGTGCACTTCTTTTCTGGATTTTTCTCAATTAAAAAAGTGTACAAAACTATCACACCACAACACAACAAAAAATCTGCTTCAGTGTGTGTGTGTGTGTGTGTGTGTGTGAGAGAGAGAGAGAGAGCTGAGTGGCCTGCCGCCGCTGCGTTACGTGATGGTACAACATCAGAGCACGAGAGAGGAAGGCGGAGCAAAGTGCGCCTGCTCCGCTGAGAGTGAGACAGAAGAAGCGGCAAGTCCAGCGACCTGTCTGTCGCCTCTTTGACGAGACCGCACAAGCACATACAAGAGCGAAACTGACATTAAAGTATCGATCTCATCACTCTAGTATCGATCTGATAGCGATACCAAGTTGGTATCGATACTATCGATATTTGGATCGATCCGCCCACCTCTAGTGTTCATATGGGCACTTAGATTTCTGACCGACTGTGAGCTTACTCCACGTCTCAGGCCTTCATCACTGGTGTTGGATAATAAATCTTACTTGTCCTATTTTACAGTTAATGATAATACGGCAGAAGTAGTTCGCAAAAATACGTATGTATGTTCCATAACCCTCTCACTGAGTTCAGCTCTCTGTGCTTTACATTAAACCACCTCAGCTGCTGTTATTGCTTGTGACAAAATAACGTTTCTTTATTACTCTGCAACTGATTGTCCTGTTGTAATGGCACTACAAGCCTGTGCTGTGGCTCTGATTGTTGCATTTTAGAGCCTTTTAGTTTTACTTTCCCAAACAGCAAGAACTTATTTTACGTCTTTACATGGATCTGTTGTCTCATATTCGCTATCAGTAGTTCCACCAGCCAAGGACATTGGGCTGAACGGTCAAAACCACAGCCTGGGAATGTTTTTCCTGCAAATGCTGACCTCTCTGCGAACTGTTAAGTCTCCTATCTCAACTCTGAATCTACTCTTTATGGTTTGCATTATAGCATCTTCCTATCTTCTGAGTGGATTCTGATATTGTTGTGATTTCCTGCTAGAAAAGGATTGCCAGGCCAGACTGGGCAACCTGTCATGAGCCAATCCTGTGCTGTGACGCATATCGGGATGTCTTGGAAATAGTCTGTACCCAGATTTTGGATTATATCTGCTGCTCTAGTAAAATGTGTGTGTGTGTGATCTGAGTGTATTTTTCCACAAATACAACGAGATCTTTCTTCTGTCGTTCGGCTGAATGAGTTTGATGGCAAATTGGGTTTGAGTGCTAAAGTCTCAGGGGTGGGTTTGAAACCTTTTGAATGGAGGGGGCAGACTGGGACACAGATTCAAAGACGGGGAGCGTGTTAAAGTAAAAATGTATTACATTTCTTCTACAATTGCGAAGTAACAATTCTCTATAGGCGTTTGCTTTTTCTAAACTCTTCACAAGGTCAGCAGAGTAGCGGTCAATGTGGATGAAACTGCTGTGTGGATCTTATACTCAACAAAAGCTGCATTTTGCACATGTTTTGATCCTGAAATATCAATTCAAAAACATCATACATCAACATCATCAAGTTTACTGCAATTTGCTACATTGATACAAATACATGAATACATATTTAATACTGAGAACCCATTTTCATTCCTTGATGACCTTAATGAAAGGTGACAGGTGAGGCAGAATCCAGAGCTGTAATTGTATGGGAAGATGTGGTGTTTCACCACCATCTCTTCCAGTCACAAAGTGGTTTACAGTTCATCCCAGGATGATGTCACATTTCCTGCCACCTTCCTCAACCCCAAAGAGGAATTATTTTTCTCATGGAACACTATAGTCACACAAGGCAAAACCAAGTCATGATTCTGTGGATTTTAAATATTTTTTTGACAGATTTCTAAGTTATTTTAACCCAAAAATTTAGAGAAGGTTGCACTGAGATTCCTTTCATGGATAATCTTCATCCGAGCATTCAGACAGACACATGATCCCAGTTTGGGTAGGTTTAGGCACCAAAAACACTTTGGTGCGTCTCATATGGACACAAAATACTGTATCTCTGATAAAAAGAGTGTGACAAAACAGTCTGTCTGTTTGAATACACATGCCTCCTCTGCTCCTCCCTTCCTCCATCCTTCACTAAAACATCTCACCATTGCTTCCATTGCCCCACAATCCTCTCACAGGCCCTTCTCTTGTGAGCTGCACACGTAGGTCATTTTAAACATGTTGCTCTAACACGTTCTTTTTTCAAGCTCAACTCCCTCTTCCTCTCCCTTCAGCTTCTATCATTGCCTTACCCCTCTCTTCACACCTCCTTTCCCTCTTCTTCTCCCCTGTTGCTTTCTTTTCAATGCAGCTTTTAATGCAAGTTCAAGCAGATGGACACTTGCTTTCAGTCACGGTATGTGTGTCACTCCCCCTCCTCCATCACCACTCCAACAAGCCCCCATGTGTAGGGAACCCTGAGGACTTCATTTATATATAAGATTGATCTTCTACATTCTTGCGAAGCAGGGTCAATGTCGAAACGGTTGTCTTATGTCGATTAGTAAATATCACACTTTGTGCATACCCTTCTGTATCTTCACTGACTGAACTGTAAATAGTCCCTGGAGCCTTTAATGCACTATATGTGTCCTGTTCTCCTTCTATCCTGAATGCTCGGTGTAAATAGTCCCTTTTTCACACAGACACTCAAACCACAGACAACATTTTATCCAAACAGAAGCGCAGTTCAGGAGGAACTACGCCTATATGTTTGTTTTGTTTGCGCCTGTTAAAAGTTCTTCTGTGCCCCACTGACACTAGTGATCTTGTTCTACCAGTTGCTTTTGCTTCACTGTTGAAAGACAGATGAAATGTGAATCAAACACTCAGAGTTTGAGTGGACGTGTTTTATTTAAGTAAGGCACGTCAACTGGAAAGAAGAGAGACTGTGAGGACATATTTGTTGGCAGTTGAACATTAAAGCAATGATATATATTTTTCATTATATGGAACAAATTTCTACATGTCTACTCATATGATCTGCTCATATTAATGACACCACAGAGAGTTTATAGAATTGAAAGTGAATTTAGTTTTAGTGAATATTGGACTGGCATCATTTAATACATTTGAAGTGGCCAATAATTTATCAAGTGGAGTCAAACCCCAACTTCTAAGTAGTGGATGTCAGACACTGCATTTAAGCCATTTAGAGATACAGACAGACATAAACATTTCGTTTAAATTGTTTAAATTAGCTTGCACCTGCCTTCAGTCTAATTGATATACATTTAAGATTCAACCGGCATTGTCTCCTTGTTCCTTGTAGCTCTGCCTTATTTATTGAAGCTCTGGGTCCATAAATTATGTAAATCCAAAATGTAGTATGTGTTAAAATGTTGAGCTAATGGGATATGAAAAAAAACATATTTCACTTTCTACAACAGTTTTTTTTAATCCATTCATTGTGGCTGGATTTACTCACATTATTACCAGAGTAGACTAATAAGGGATAATTAGTGTTTGTCTGCTCCAACTACTAACACCTCATCGTGACATGTTAGATGCAGTATGTAGTGACTTGAGGGTAACCTCCAAATTAGTTAAACAATAGGCTCTTTATCATTGCTTAATTTTTCAAGAAAACGGAGCAGGAGACAGATTGGAAAGAAACTGCTGCCGGGACTCCCTTGTAGCCTTAAGGAGGTACCCAGAGGTGGAAGATCTAACAACTCAATTATCAGTCTAGCATCACAAACCCTGCAGGATATGAAAGCCTTTCAATCTGGCAACTTGGCAGAGTTAAAAGAGTCTCCCTTGCTGGCACCAAGCTCATTTTGACATCATACTTACTCCTGTCAACTAAGTCAATTTCCACCCTCGCCGTGCAACCCAGACTCGAAATTTACAACTCCTGCATGTGGGGGCTCATACATTTATCTGTTGCATAGAATTTAAGTCTCTGTCACCTTGTAATTTTGTTTTTCACTGCAAAGTTTCAGTATGTAAGGATCTGAAGTGGGTAAACTTCTGCCAAGTACTCATGCTCTTGAAAAACTTCCTAACATTCTTCATTCATGTAGAACATTTTTGCAGCTCTGTGGTCTCACAAAAGGAGAAGTAATAGCCTACATTTTGAAGTGGCATTGCTCTTATACCAAGGTTGGATCTGCAACTTCTATACACAACACCGTCATAGAATTAAAACTGTGCCGATATTTATCCGAAAATGATTTGGTTAAGAATAGATTGACTGCCACACAGAAACATAGGTTTTCACATCTTTTGAGGCATGTTATTAAGAGGCAGTACAAAATAAACTGCATCGTGATGGATGACATTAGCTGGAGCATTAGGCATAAAGGGCAAGAATAAATCTGGCATTGACTTTAATGTTAATTTTCGGCACTTGTAAATGTGGTACTAAATTTTTCTGATTATATAATTTTGTTTCCTATCTTCAGTCCATTTTCTAGTGGTGGAAGAAATATTATAAAAGCATTATCAGCAAAATGCCCTGTCACTGTTTTAATATTACTTTTAATGATTTTGCATTAATTTTACATTCATGTGTACATTGTGTTTTACTGCTGTAGTTGTTTATGGTTGAGCTAATCTTAATACACTGTGGGATAATTTAACCCATAGCAATGCATCATATTGTCATTGTTTGGATTGTAGTTCAGCTATTTCCTGTTTTATTTTGAAAAGTGTTTGTTCTCAGTTGTTTTTGGTTATTTCCTTCCTGCCCTTACTTTTCCCAATCCTAAATTGGTTTCACCTGTGATCCTTCCCTCTGTGTGTGTTCAGTGTGTGTGTTCCCTGTTTCCTGCCTGCTCCCCTTTGGATGTGTTTGCCTGTTTGGGCTGTCTTCTGGTTTTCACCCCTGCGTGCCTGACCATCCCGTAAGCTTTTGTACCTTTTCGTGTGAATAAGATCACTGAACTGCACCAGCCCTGCCTCTGGTGTCTGCATTCGGGTCCTATTTACCCTGTGTTCCTGCTACCTTGCTTGCACACTGCTGTCCTGTGAGAACCGCATATCTCTTAAAAGTCAACTTTTTGATTAGTGGAAACTGTCATCATCAAACCAGTCATGCCTCCTGTCACACACTCCTGTGTTTTTATCCCCATTTATGTCTTAGAAATTTATTAGACCAGTGATTCCCAACCTATGGGTGGGCTGGGAAGGTATTGCAAGTGGGCCGCCAAATCATTTCCAAAATATTTTGACTTTTGTATGGGGGTGGGAAGAGTGTAATTATATGAAAATAAACAGAATAATGTCCATAATGTTAAAAATCAGTTACATTTAAAATGATATTATAGATGTTCAAATATTCTTTTTATTATTAGTTTTGTTTTTAGAAATGAGAGATAGGAACTTTTGTTGTTATGGGCTGGACCATTTCGCAGTGGGACCGCATTACACTTGACCTGTTTATGAAGCTGAGGGTTGAAACTGCAATATAAACATGGACAGCTGGCTAGCAACAGGGAGAATAAAAAGACAAGAGAGAGAGGAAACTGGTGAATCAACAAGTGATGGTGCTGATGCACAGCTCCTTGAATGACGGGTTTGTGTGTGTGTGTGTGGTGTTGGAACATGTTACAGATGATGTGTTTGTGACTGTCGAGCTTCCATCTGGTTTCTACTGTAGTCAGTTCAGTCCTTTATGTTTCATCTTCAATAAAAAAAGTGCTCTGGGAACACATAGTTTTGCCTCCGTATTTATGGAATCAAAGGTGGGCCACAAAAATTTTTGAGACTTAAAAGTGGACCCTGAGTTGGAAAAGGTTGTATTAATTTCACATGTTAATTGATACTGGAGAAAGATTTTTGAAGGATGAACAATATGGCAGATGTCGGATAAATCCTTGTCTCTGATTGGCTCTTCCTTAAATGTTCTTCTGACACGTGCTTCAAACAGGAGTAAGTGACTTGATGAATGTCTCATACTTCACTTTCAAACTCCTAAATTGGCTCTTTATGGGCCACTCTTAAGAGGGATTCTCAGAAGCTTAACGAACACAGGCCTTGATCTTGAAAGTCTTTGTGCCTAATATTGCATTTGAAGTGTTGCCGCACTCGAGATTCTCATGCCAGATGGTGCAGACAAGGTGCAACATCTCATCAGAAGTCCATTTCTTTATTCTGACATTTTTGTGAACACCAATCTACAGACATGTTGTGTAAAGCTATGTATGGCAGGAAGGACACAGGCAGAGCCAGGTGACCCATGTTGACCCACTCATGCCATTATCCATACATTTTTTTTCCTTCTTCAGAAAGGAGTCGCGTCCCTCCTCTGCATCAGGCCGACAACCCCGTCACACTCTCAGGTAGCAGGCTGCAGAGTGTTTGTCTAGGAAGGATTATGCCAGGTAAATGGGGGATTTAGCATAATGTGGGCCATGCCTGTTTGGGCTTCAGCAGGATATGGGGTCATGTAAACATTGCTGTGGCAACCCGATCCAATGTGGGAGGAGGTGATTAGGGAATTAAGGGGGAATGAGCTGTCTAATCCCTTTAATTTGACTCTCTACAGTATGCCTCTCTCCTGCTTTCGCTCTCTTTCACCCACTTTCCTTATTTTTTCACTCCCCCGCTGTGTTTGTTTTCACTATTTTCCTGTTATCTTTTCTAATTCCTCTACTCTCTTATTGTCTGTTGCTCTCTCTTCCTCCCCGTTTTACCTAGAAAGGGGAAGGTCAAAAATAAGTAAACACCTCAACAAGAAAGCTTGGAAACTTTGTAAAACTCACAATTTAATTATGAGCTGCCAAAGCAGCTATAGACAAAAAAAGTAGTGAAACAAATTTAACAATAGCATACTGTGTATAAGATAATGAGTATTACTAAAAAGATATGTAAAAGCAGAAAACAAAAATAAAATTCTATTAAGTTACGTCTCTAGTTCATTCATGTTTTCTGAATTTTTTGAGAATCAGCTTTATTGGCCAAGTTTGTGTACATATACAAGGAATTTGAGGAAATAGAATAGGTGTATATATTAATAAGATAGAATATATACATATAAAAATAAATATAAAAAAGCAACAATGGCCAACAACCCATGATATGTATATGTGACTCATGTGTTTCTGTAATAGTGAAAGGGAACACATTCTGAATGGGTATTGTAATAGATTACTTTATATACATGATGTGCGCAGTTATGTACAGTACGTGCATGTATATGTATGTCTGCATACAATATATACAGCGTGCAGGATTTATATTTGGCAATAATTGATGATATGTACTTGTTTAAGCACAGTTTTTTAAGCTGTAAATAAAAATGTAATATATGATTGGTAGGTAAGTGGATGTGATTGATTTCTGTTTCCCCCCTCCCCTCTTGTATTTGTTTATGTGTGTGCAGATGCAACATATGCAGCGGGAGAGCCGAAGACGCCAGAGAGGGAGAGAAAGAAAGAGCGGTGTCGGAGGTTAATTGCACAAACACTCAGATACCTGGAGGACCAGCTGGACCCTGCACACACACACAAAGACACACACACACACACACATAGCCTTGTCCACATGGGATACAAGTGAAAAATGTACCTCTTAGATGAAACACTTCACTGACATCAGCAATCTCCCAGAGGCCCTCTGCATACATACGTACATAACAAATACACACAACACACACACACACACACACTCCGCTTCAAACACTTTGCAAAGCATTTCATTCTGGAGCTGTAACCCTTTGGCCTTTTTCTATTGTTATTTTATCCCCTGTTTTTACCGCTCTGCCTCCGCTGATATATCCATTATGGACCTAAATAGCAGGAGCTACATTTCAGGCTTGCAGTCCCTCAGACATAGAGCCTCATTGCACAAATCTTTTGTGGCAATGTTTGGGGCCACAACTGTTAAAGTGGATCTGATAAAGGTTGTTCTTGCCCCTTTCAATTAAGAGATGGTAGAATTTGGCAGTGCTGTAGTGTTTTTCCTTCAGTTGTAACAATGACAGTTTTTACCTCCTATAGAGAGTATAGTTGTAACATGAGCCAGCTTAGAGAGACAGTAGAAGTAATGGAGAGACGAAGGGCAGCATTTC
Organism: Centropyge bicolor; assembly: GCA_037975185.1. Lineage (NCBI taxonomy): Eukaryota > Metazoa > Chordata > Actinopteri > Pomacanthidae > Centropyge > Centropyge bicolor. The sequence continues at coordinate 11,088,275 of JBBMOC010000010.1, read as the reverse complement.
AAATCTGTGAGGCTGGACTCACAGACCTGCAGCTTTTTACAGTCAACTTACCTCTAATTAAATCTCGTGTCCCTGACTGATCAATGACTTTAGTGTATTGTGGTAAAATCTTACACTGTGTTGATCGATGGAAGGCAAGTTAAGTTAAAGAGCCATTGGAAAATGTTCAGATGGCTTAATGCTGCAGGTGCAGGCTGTTTGCAGGCAGGCTTGCTCAAAAATCACATGTTTTGATTTAAGGTATAATTTTTCTCTCTGTGGCCTTCAGCAACACCCCACATACCATGATTTGCTTGAAATAAAAACAATCCATGAGCTATGTTGGTGCAAGCTGTTCAAAAACAAAGAAACACACAAAACCAAAGGTTCAAAAAACAAAGTTTTCCCCCTTAAAAATGACAACGATTTTGCTGGATCATGATGCAAATGTTTGGGGAAAAAGTGACAATAAACAAAACTATGAGGAAGATATGGACATCAAAAACAGTTCAGAAATCACGATGATTAAATACCTTTGTTGTTGCATTAACTAACATATTGTTCAATTAAGGCAACATGAGATTGTTCATTGTTATACATCCCGGATATTAAATAAAGTATTACATTACATTATAGTCATTCATAGTTTCCTTTTCTCGTGGTCATTGGCCTATCAAAGTGTCATCATGATTTTTAAAGTGGTGCTGGAAATGCATATTTACCGGTCCTTCTTTACCCCTTCATGAACCCACTTTTATTCAAAAGGTTACTTCATGAATGCACCTGTTCAAAACTGCCAGTTCATGAAGACATGTAGAAGGACACTGTAGAGCTAAAACCACTGAGTTTGATGTGAACCTCCTATTAATTCTTCCAGATTCCCGTTAGACCGGCTCATGTCTTATAATCACCTTTGGAATGCATGCAGCAGATTGATTTATTCATGCCAATAAATCACAGTGAATTGAAGCTGACATTGCAGGACAGCTCTCCTATAAATCCACAGGAATAGAGGTCATGAAGCTACAGAGAAAGTTCATCCAGGAAGGACACCTCACCCAGGTCGTCCTCACACACTCTTAATATTCCACCCACTCATTTAATTTTGCATTCACCTCATTGTTAATCAGCAGCATTTCCTTCTTTTCACATGGTTCTCCAAAGCATTTTAATCTGTTTGCTAATTGCTATCATGTATTGTAATAATAAGACAGATAACAGAGAGAAATGCATCGATGTGTGTCTACAAGCTCCAGTGTCTCATTTCCAGTTTATTTATTTTAACCCCCCCTTTTGCCTCTATAAAGTCACACATACAGCATGTATATTCCTAGGCTCTTTAAAACCACTTACACAAAGTTGACGCCATAGTGAGCGTCAGACTCACCACAGTGGCAAAGACCAAATTAGAAGATGTTAGAAGATGGCAATTTATCCTGAGGGAGGCACGAATTTGAATATCTAAACCAATTTTAATGGAAATCCATTCAATAGTTTTTGAGACTTTCTAGTCAAAAGCACCGATGTAAACTAGTGGAGACATGAGAGAAACCAGAGAGGAGCACCAAAGTGACTAGGATGTCTCCTTCTGCAAACCACAAATTACATAGGTGGCTATTTCACAGGATCTGCTGGTAAAACTAGTGGAACAGTCAGAGAATCACCAAAGTCAGTACGATGGTCATGGTTTGCACAGACAGTACTGTTCTTCTGAGAACCATAACTGTCTGTGCAACATTTCATGGCAGTCAATCCACTAATTAAGATATTTCTGTCTGTACCAAAGACTGACATTGCCCTCCCTAAGACCATGCTGCTGCTGCTTAAAAATGCCTACCAACCTCATAATCCACATTGGGAAATTCATTAATAAAAGGAAGAGGTGGTGTTTTTGCAGCAACTGAGTTCTGGTGTAAAGGGCTCCCACTACAAAAGTAATTACATATTAAATTGCAAATGTAGTTTCAATTAAATTTCGAATCTTATTATTATGTTTTGTTTCTTGATTCAAGTATAACAGGTACTGAAGAAAAGTATCTCAATCAGGTTATGTAAATGTGCCCAAATACCCCTTAATAAAATTTCGAGCACTGTAATCATGATTTCACCTGCAGAGGTTCCATTAGCACAGCCAAATGTTCCCTATATAAAAGCTAAGACCAGTTCATGACCAATGTGACCAGGCTCTTCAATCAGTCCAAAGCAGCAGGACTTCGCCTCAGCAATAGGAGCATGATTGCGTTGGCTATATGTCAGCAGAATATAGGTGCATTGTTAAGTCTTTAGAAGGTTAATGCTGTAGCTTTGCTGATACAGTGCATTTTCTGACATTCAATGCGGGATCGGTCAGACATGCCTCAAAGTGTTTGATGCATGTTTAAGGCCACCAGCGAGGGTCAGACTTCTCATAGGCTACACTGCTGCTGAAATGGATTTTAGAAAACATGGAGCAATGCTGACACTGAGGTTGAGGTTCATTGTACGTCTAAAACAATGATTACTTTTGGGTTTCAAAAATCACAGTTTAGCCCCCTGGAGATGTTGTGGCTCTAATTCATCCAAACATCTGTGATGGGACGTCCCCGCTCGACAACTCCAGTTATTCACATATTCCTGTATCATTTAGGTGGCGGGTGACTGAGGCTGCCTTTCTGAAGGTCCTGCAGATTTATGGCTCTATAGCCTTGTGTACTGTGTAGTAGCAAATTGTGGGCAAGCTCATCAATCTTCTACCATCTAAACTGGGCGTCTATATGATTTCTTACCTTGGATTATGGTGCACAGGATTGCAACATCAAATCCTATATGTCGGTGAATACAAAAATTCTGTCTTAATTTATCATTCTTCTTGAAGCTCTTATTCAGCAAAGTAACTTCAGGTGTCACACGAATATAGCTGTGTAAAAGCATAAAGCTCCTCTTCTTCTGAACACCGCCAGCTTTGATCAAGCAACATCCTCACACATTACAAAATCAATTCTTGTCCTCATAGTGGATCTTTGTCCACAGTTTCTTGCTGATAGGCTCTGACACAGATATTCTCATATTAAACAATCCATTGTCGCCAGCTTTGAAAATACTTTGTAAGTTTGATGCGTTTGATAAAAATGTTTTGCCTTTGAAGAACATTTCTCATTAAGGAAAATTTCCTTCAATTCTTCCTGAAGCTATTAACAGACAAACAGTGATCACCCAATCATAGCTAAGCAACCTTAACTAGGTGCAGCAGGCCTGTCAAGTTTGCAATGTGATATATTATTTTTTTTTTTTTAGCTTTTTACAAAACCAAAAACACAAAAGGCACAAGACATGGACTAACCCGTGCATTTATATGCTATGAGCAGCAACAGTTGAATGACAAGGTAATTATCTTACCACCTACAGTAACCTTCAGCTACAGTATTTGCAAAGTCAAGGGTCAGATCATTGGCTAACTCCATTATTTTGTGGGATTACATATTACATTTTGGTTTTCATCAGTGATCAGTCAGCGCCTGTCGAGCCAAGCTGACTGAACTGAGTGCTCTATTGATCTCGACAGACCACTAGGATGAGAGGAGGGATCAATATATTGAAATATAGCTGAAGTTTTCGTAGGTGAAAACAGCCCAAATGGTACTAATCCAAATGATCATAACCCATCATAAACTAATTTTATCTGCCTATCCCTGATAATAAGTGTAGCACAATTAGGTAGAAACCTGCAGAGTCTGGTGATGCTGAGTGTAAGAGTAGGGGCTGTGGGTCTTAGCAAAGAGTCAATTGTATTCATAAGAGCAGAAATTCGCCATGTACCTTTCAAGATTTCACACATAAATGCACTCAGTCTCTTTCTATCTCATTCCATCCCCATATCCATCACACACTAACACACCTTCACACACACACACACACACACACAGAGTATGGCGCGTTCGCCTTGCAGCTGAGAGCAGTTTCAGGTTTTTATTGACAGGCAGACTGATTAGCAAGCAGCCGCTCTGCCCCCGACCCATCTATCATAACGTGAAAGAAATCGAGACACAACGAAGAGAGGGGATACTAATGAGTGACAGAGCAGAAGAGTGGTACCAGCACTGGTCTACTTCATCACTCATCATCAAGAAAGACGTGTGTGTGTGTGTGTGTGTGTGTGTGTGTGTGTGTGTGTGTGTGAGGGAGAGTGGTTTGGGGGGGGGGAGAGAAATCGGGGAGAGAACTACCAACAGTGACATACTCCATCTGTCATAACTATGTGATGTTGGTCATGAGAGACGGAGCGAGAGGGAAGACAGACAGAGAAGTGGAGAATGTGAGGTAGACGTACAGGTAGAATCTAATTAGGTGGCATTTCTGTTCCTTTTCACTGGAGAACTGAACCTGGAGGGTTTATATTGGACGTTCTGTACATAGAAGTCCTTTTCATTTTCGCAAAGCTCTTGAATGGGAGGTGAAAGGTGAAATAAACAACACACACAATGGCCTGATTATCTCACCTTGCCAAGTGAAGTGATAAATTGGTGTTATTGTCAAGGAAAAGTGTGTCACCTGTTTATTTCTAACCACCTGCCAGTATGTGTGGCAGGCTGGGTTCCAATAACATATTTCTATCTGTGCTTATTTCAGAGTAGTTGTACCATTTGTAGTGTGTTAAGAGCTATTGTGTCCTGTTGTGTGGTAAGTGCCTGCTGTGGGAGAGAACTTATAGCACCACCAAGATTCCAAAAAAATTGGGACACTGTTTCGATGAAACAAAACAGAATCATTTGTTGACATATTGAAAACATCACAAAGACAATATATTTAATGTTTGATCAACCTGATCACCTTCATTGATTTTAGTAAATATCTGCTTATTCTTTATGTGTCTCCGTTCAACACTGTTGTTCACTATGGACACGCCTGTGGATTGTATTGCTGCTTGTCATATTGGAATCGTTATTTAAGTGTGAATATGCAGAGTTTCCTTATATCATAATACCTCAGGTCAGGGAACAGGCCTGCAGGAGTCAAGGGGGATGAACAATTGAATGCTGAGTACCAACTGGTGATGAAACTCAGCCAGTTTATTAATTTACAGCTTGTGCATGACGCAGACCTAACACTGACCCTTTTAAAGGCCAGTATCCCATGATCTCTGGCCTCCATCAAGAGCTCCAACAGGAATCATAGAACAAAGGAATTTACTTTGCAATTCAGAATTACATGAATTAGAGTACATTAAGTGAAGTTTTTCCAGCTGATGTTGATGCAGGAACAACAGAAACTGGACTAACAGGAAGAGTTTATATTCATACATTTAATTTGGGCAAGATGCCATTTCTTTCATCTCTTGTACAGGTCTAATCAGCACATTGGTCATAGCTCACAATAAGACTAGTCCAGCTTTTGTTTCTAAGACCCACAGACCCCCCCTTCCATCCCTGTCAGGGAGGAGAAAGGAAGCATTTAATGAATGGTACAATGAACAATGACATGTACTGATGCTTGAAATAGTTTACTCACATATGTACTGTGCATATACATACATACAAATATTGACATATACATGTCCAACCCACATCAAACATGCTTAGCGCCTCCATCCAACCAACTCTGAAAGAAAGAAACCTTCTGCTCCAGTCTGGCTGCCACCACATCTCCAGCTCACCCATGTGGGGGTGTGTGAAGATGTTAGGCTTGTTTCAGATGAGTTACAAATTGCCTCGAAAGTTGTTTGGAGGTCATCAAAAAGTCAAACAGCTCGGAGCTGGCTTGACTCTATTTGCGATGGTGGAAGGATCAGTCTTTGTGGGTGATGAAGTGTTGCAATAGAAATCCCATTATTGTATGGAGGTGGACATGATGAGCACAGTCCAATGGAAGTAATTACTGGCAGTATCAGTAGAAATTTACATTTATTTAAATATAAATATGATATAATGTCCGGACTGATTTCTTCACTTTACAGATCATTTAAATTGTGCGAGAAACATTTGACACTGTAATTTAAAAAAAAAAAAAAAAAATCAAAAGCAACTCTAATAAAAAATAAACAAGATAAAAGTGCAGCGATACAATGAATAATCATAAGAATAAACCCAAAATCTAGTCAAGTTTTCTATTTAGGTCAAATTACAGCACAGCAAATATCAGCAATGACAATAATGGTGACACTGAACTACACTAATGAAGACAGCAAAATGAAAAAAAAAAAAAAAAGAAGTCACTGTCCACTGATCTAAGGAGACAGGTGATTATTTCTCTGTGCCGACTGGATGAGCTGATTGAGACACATGTGAGGCAGTTTAACTGATGTGAAAGTGTGTAATTAACCCAAATAACATTGTGCTGTGTGTGTAATTATGAAGTCTATAGGTTTGCTGGGTCAGTATTGATTGTTTCAGATCATTAGCGATCATAATCTATTAGGGGCAGCAAAACAATCCGCTTTCACAAACATACACATTTTACATTTTGTCAAACAATATGGGAAATCAATGGTAATGTCTTTGTTGCCATAACATACAACAGCTTTGAGCACATGATCAGCATATGAGATCTGTTGCTCTTCTTTTTCCCTGCTATTCCTCATCTGTCCACCAGTTGCCCCCATTGAGTCTCCAGTCACCTGACCCAGCTCCTCCTTGCACACCTGTCCACCATTTTCTCATTCCGCCCCAGCATATGAATAACTTCATGACCACCTTCTCCTGTTTGCCAGATTTTCCATATTTGCTTCTTCTCCATGCGTTTCCAGCCATTTCAGCCAGTAAGTATCCTGCTCCCTGGTATGTTAACCTGCCCATTGTCTGCTACCTGTGATTTAAACTTTCTTCCCTTATCTTAACCCCAGGGATTTGTTTGCCTGCTTGGTTTGCCTTCAAGTTGTTTGGCAATTTGAGGGCAGTCCAACCTTCTTCATTTGATCTTAGAAAGTGCCTGAAATTCATCTTGCTCTGCCTGCTTTTTAGTAGAATAGAGTGGTCATACATTTTGATGTAATGGACAAAAAAAAAAAAAAAAAAAAAAAACTTTTTAAAGCACAATTGAGAAAAGAAAGAAAAAGAAGTTTCCATGTGACAAAGCTACCAGTTTCATTGTACTGTAACTTTACTGTGTGCAGTCTCTGGTGACCCACTGCAGACCCTGACACATTTAGTTTCAGTTTAGTCCCAGAATAGCAGGAGTGTATGCTGGGAATTTCTTCTTGCCCTTGGACCCAAGTTTATCACAATGTGTCCTGAATTTTATAAATGCTTTCAGCCCACTGCGGTGTAAAAATGTTGCTTTTCAAGACACACTGAATTCGAGGTAAAGGGAACAAAAGCTGTAGCTTCTGAGCCAGTGAATAGTGTTTTCCACAGAAATGGTGTGTTGACTCTATTTTGGGTCTCGGGGGAGCCACTCGCATCTCTGTGACTGCTGCAGGGGTGATAAACTGGGTTCCAGATGAGCTCTCGGGACCTCTGAGGCTACGAAAAGAGAAATCCACCCCAAAGCAGAACTGCGCTGATATTTACTTTCTTTAACCTTGATTTAAGCAGGTCCCCTGAGATTAGTACTTTATTTTGCAAGAAAGACCTGGATAGAAGTTTCAAGGCTGTGTACAAGAGTTTTCAGAATATCATACAGGGGTAGGAGCAAATGTAAGGAGACGACTGTGTTAAAGCAAAATGTAAACGAACGGAAGCTAAAGTAATATTTGCTGTGCACATGTCCCATTAGTTCATAAAAACAAAACCATTTAAGACTGACAACAAGAAACAAGTCAACATGGAAGGCAAAGAAAAAATTATAGATGTTTTCAAAGACATTTTGAAAAGAAGGATGTGAGTTTTGTTTTTTGGGTGGATCTTCAGAGCCACAGCACACTGTGTGCCGAGGCTGTTTGGTTTGGTACCTCTGTGGCTGTAGGGGTCAAGTTGGGTTTTAAAGCAGACCTCCAGGGATCAGGGCAGCTCAGGGGGAGCTCGCTCCGGAACAATGCTGACACAGGTGAAAGAGCTTTGTCATTAGGAGTGTGGAGCTGCTGGGTTTCTCCATCACCACCAGGATGTAGGTGTTAGATACAGAGACAAAGGGAAACTGGGACAAAACTATCTACTGGAACTACTTTTTTTTTTTTTTTTTTTTTTTGTTAAATCTTGCCAGAGGAGAACATGCACAGGGAGTATCAGTGAACTAATGCTCCGAGGGGCAGTCCCCTTCTCATCATATTTATAGGTTACAATAGTCTATTGTACTGAAGATGAAGTCCAGGCTGTATTTTATCTTTGTACCCAGGCTTCTCTCTCCAAGGCCCCCAAGCTTATTTCTTTTTCTGGTAGGGGTTGCCTCTTTCCCAGGCAGTTGAATCGGGACCTAGGGGAGGGGTGACGACCACTCCTCATTCCAGGAGACTCAACACATGCACAAACTCAATAACAACATTTAAATGTGAATTTCCCCACTGTGGGACAAATGAGGGTTTATAAGATAACTTTTATTGATTCCCCTTATGGGAAATTTACTTGTCACAGCAGCAGTAACTAACAGTAAACAGTAACTCAAAAATAAATACCAGTAAGTGGCTAATTAAGAATTAAGGCAGCAATAAAAAAAAACAAGAAACAATAAGTGGCATAGGACAATAAAGTGACAAGTGAGGTAGAGTATTTACACTATGTTACATGTTTTCCTTGTCTTTGGCATCCAGAGGTAATAGACATACTATTTTCATATAAGAATAAAGATGCTATGAATGCTATTGCACATGGTATTGCACTGGAAAGATGTTACATTATTTACAGTGTGCAGCAGAGAAAATGCAGTCATCACTTAAATGCAGTTGTTAACTACAGTGAGATGTTAAAGAGTCTGATTGCAGTGGGTATGAAAGACCTGCGGTAGCGCTCCTTCTTGCAGGGTGGGAGTCTCAGTCTGTTGCTGAAGGAGTTGCTTAAAGCTCCCACAGTCTCCTGCAGGGGGTGAGAGGGGTTGTCCATGATAGATGTCAGCTTGGCTAACATTATCCTCTCACCCACCTCCTAAAAATCTGTCCTAAAATCCTAAAAGATCTTATCTTAAATATGGTTACACTGTCTTCTATCTCTACATGGCACAGTTTAACATCAGTGTAGTTGCACAGTATGTTTCTCTCAGTAGGCTGATACACATCCTGTTAAACAGATAGTAAAATAGCTTGTGAACAAAATAAATAGCTTCTTATGTAAAAAGACTCTCATTAAGCTATTGTGACATAAAAACTAAAAAACATTTTTCTGATCAGAGTTTCAAATAGACCTGTCACATGAGACCATTTAAGTTTACTTGTAAAGTTACTGAAGACATTTCCAGTTGAAGTTGTGGAGTTTGCCTGCCTGGTTGTTAAACAGGTCTATTTATCCATTTTCTCACAGCCGCCTCTCCAGTGGAACTCTCAGCTTGGAGACTTGTGACTCACCTGCGAGACTGTGTCAGCGTCTGAGCGGCTCCCTGGAACAACACAGGTAAATTGGATTATTTTTCTTCGCTCGCTCTTATCGCTGTTTGAGCAAGAAAAAAGCGCACCCATGTGCTGTGTTTGTCTCAGGCAAGAAAGCATTGTGGGTTTTTTTTTTTCCATCCTGACTCTGATGGCTCCTGTGTTGTGCTTTTTCCTCTGTGCTTCCTTTGTTGTTTGAGCGCTTGCAATGTTTGGTTTACGCATTTAATTTTCTAATTTCTCTGCCTAATGCCGCCATCCTCTCGCATTGTTTCTTCCTATGGCTGCAGCCCTTCTTTTATTTCTCCATCTATTCTCTGCTTATTATTTGTTTTATTTATTTGGGTTTGTGCTGTGGGAGACAGATGGCCAGATTGTCATGGCTGGACAACTAATTTCCTCTGATATTTACCATTCTAGCACACGCAGGCACTCCTCATCGATGAAAGCCAGATACTGTGAAATGGTCCATGAATTTTGGTTTGTGTGTGTGTGTGTGTGGCTGCACATGTGCACGCCTGTCTGCCTGTTTTTTGACAGCTCATATTATTGGCTGGGAATGAATGTAATTCAGGGACAATTTGTGCAGCTGTGTGCGCAAATTTGTATTTGTGTCAAGGTGTGACTCTTTGACAGGTGTGAGGTCGTGTGTGTGTGTGTGTGTGTGTGTGTGTGTGTGTGTGTGTGTGTGTGTGTGTGTGTGTGTGTGTGTGTGGACTGGTGGTGTGTTTCTTTGACGGGGTGTATTTGCATTGCATGAGTATGTGCAGCTTGAAGTTTGGGCCTGGTGTTTTGTGTGTTTGACAGCTACTACGGTATTGGCTGTGAATACATTTGGAGAATGGTGTGTGTGTGTGTGTGTGTGTGTGTGTGTGTCCTGTGTTAGCAGGACAGAAAGCATTTGCAGGTAGAAATATTCCCAGTGGACTTTAGGTGACTGCAGGTTGCACTATGTGAATCTTTGGCTGAAGATTTGTGTTTAATAGAACCAACGATCCTTTAAATGATAACTCTATTTTAGATTTCTTGAAGCACCAGGAAACTCAAACTTGTGAATTACATGTTTGTGTTGCCATCGGCTCCTAGAGCTGTTATTAGTAACTGTTAATTGCTCCCATGCGCTTTTCTTCCCACATTATCTGTATTTCCTGGTTCAAACATCAGGTTTTAGTTGCAGATTGTTTCATCATAAACAAACACAAGCTCCAGATATGAAATGCAACTCTACCTTGGGCGTTGTCTTTGATGTGTGATTGACAGGTCATTAGTCTTATTAGCTTGTTCGAGGGCGTGGAACAATGCAAGGACTGTTAGAAACAAGACTTCATTTGACAGGGATTTTCACAATAAAACAACGTATTCCAAGTAAGCGGAGTATTTTCTTTCCAGATTAATTATGGAGTGGCTGTGATATATTTGCTATGACACATTTTATAGTTACAGTTTGACTGAATATGTCGTCCTCTCCATACATCTATTTTCATCCAACCTGTAGTTTTCAACTACCAAAGATCTGAGTGTATACAGCATGCTGTACTAGAGGCCCAAGAAAAACAATTTGATATGTTGGTTTTCTGATTCTAATTCACCTAAATGAAATGTTGCTGTATGTATTTAATTTGGAGGAAACTATGGAGATATTTAGCAATAGCAGACATTAGCGTAGGTAGCTTTACTCCAAAAATATTATTGGTGATCCATGTGTTAAAACTGTCAGTCCTATATTATTATTCCTGCAGTAACAAGCTTATTGTATAAACTGTCAGCTCTGCTGCTGCATCATGTTTCATAAAACAAAACTTATTTTTTTTGAAAATTTGTGTTAATAAATCTGATGTCAAATACACCACGCAGCTTTGTGTGGGTATATAAGAAATAATTAAGAATTTTACCACGCAGTCAAAATTAAAATGAGTTTTTGACCCTGATTTAATGGGAAGGTTCATTTCAGTCTCTCCATGCTTCTCAGCGTTTGAACTCAGCACGTTTGAAAATGTGTAACAGCATGTATTTTCATAAATAAATGAGCAGAAAGGGCCTCCTTATGTAAAACAGTTTTCCAGAGGAGACACAATATGAAAAGCCACCGCTAATGTGGCTGAGATGATCACGTTGTGCTTTGTGTAAAATGAAACATGTAAATGTAATTGCATCACAGCAGCGAGGGAAAAAAAAACTGTTGCTGGTGTTTTTTTGCTATTGCTTTGCTCCCGCTATCCTGTCAGTGAAACACTCCATGTCTGTCCTCCTGTCCTGTCTGTGCGTGAGGTCACCGTCCCCGAGGGGACAGACATCAGCAGGTCGGTTCTGCAGGGAGCGTCAGGGCTTCCTTCCTTCTTATTTTGTAGCCTCTCTCTGGGTGTGTGCAGGATGCTGAGGTGTCTGACCTCTTCCATCTGACTTCATAAACCACTGCGCCACTACCTCTGGGTGTTCAACCACCCAAAGAGAGCTTTGTCCAGCACGCACACTAGACTCAGATAGAGCACGTGCACTTTCTCCACACAACTCAAATCACCTGCTATTGTTAAAAAGATCCGCCAAAATAAATTATGGTTATTTCACAGCTCCTTTTTATTGATGGTTTGTAGCTTGTGATTCTCCTATATAAAACTCCTGTGCATTGTAGAAACATTTCAGGATCCACTTAAGCTTTTCTCAGTGGTTTTCAACATAGTTGCCTGTGACTGCCACACTTTTTTTTTTCCCCTGAGTGCTTCATGTTTTTTCCAGTCTAGCCACCAAAGTGGGTGTTTAGGATAAAATCACCTGAAATTGTCAAAGAGGTGAAGCTGCCCTTCAGTGTCAATTTTTACAAACTGACAGTGAAGGAGGTGAGAGCTGTAAACTGATTGTCATTTCTTCCAGCAGTACTCGGCCAGTATTTTATTTTCAGACTGTGTCGGCGCTGTTTGTCCAACAGGCCAACTGGACACAGGCTTGTTAGTAAAGTGAGAGTGTTGGTGCTTCCATGCTACGTCACAGGATTCTGCCTTGGTTCAGGGATGTAAAAATGCCTTTATTAACAGAATTTTTGGAGTGAAAAATCACAGAGTCGGCGAGAAAGTATTTATGCATAACCATGATCAGTGACTGTGATGCAACACAGTGTTAATGCTTTTCGATATGACTGAAATTAGTTTACCTCGATGACACGTTGGATGTTCAAAGAACTCTTCATTAGACAGTCTTTCAAGTTTTTAATGGAGGATTTGATTAGCAGGTGTCATCAGTGAACAGACTTGCTTAATTTACAGTCATCCCCCTTCACTCCAGTGTGTTTAGCTTATTGTTACCTCAGCATGACTGTGAAGAAGTGGTGCTTCACCTTAGTCAGGGTGGAGTCAGTTCAGACGTCCAGTGTAGACAACACACCCCAGACTTGAATCTTCCCACCACCATGTTTCACCATTTGATTCACTGCTGTATCATCCTCTCTCCTGTTTGTCTCCTTTCATAAAATGTCTTATATCATGTAGGGCTGCACGATTATGGCTAAAATGATAATCACGATTATTTTTTATCAATATTGTAATCACGATTAATAATCACGATTTTTCATTATGTTAGGTAAAACGTACCTTTTTATTGCACTTTTTTTTAAAAAAACAAACAAGTTTTCAAATTGAAACTTAAAATAATCATAAATCAAACAATAAGCTAAAATTCACCCAAAGACAAAGGGGAAAAAATGCTATTGCAAAATGCAATTATAAAGTGCAAACAAACAGAAAACCGGCCTTATTGCATCCGTTATTTCAGCGTGTCTTTGAGAGGTGGGTGGATACGGTGTCGCCCGGTGCTGTTATGGTTGTCTGGGTTGGTGCTGGACACAGACAGGGATTTAGTGGAGTCAGTTCAATATATCTGCGATCAGACCAGGGGCGTCCTGGCGAAGACGAACACAAATTACCGCTTGTGTGTCCCAGCCCGAAAGCCGGTCGCAATTGCGATTTGGAAACTGGCTACCGGCACTAACGATAACCCCGCCCCCAGCCCCTGACGTAGTCTGTGCTTAGCTCTGGACCAGCGAAGAGTTGGTGCCTGCTAAGCACCGGTTTTTAGCACCTGGAGCCAGTGCTTACGCGGTGGAAACACGAAGAACTGGTGCTAAGTCAGGCACTGGCTCCGAACTAGCACTAGCACCAGCGCAGTGGAAAAGGTCAACAGTAGATGTTGCTCCTTTACGAGGCACTAGCGGCTCCTCACTGTCACTGCCTGCTGCTCCCGACATTGCACTCTCTCACAGTTTAATCATTTGAAGCTACCGCTGCTGCAGGGTTCGCTCGCTTGCTGTTTAGGCAGCGTAATGATGCGGCTCTAACCTATGGGTCGCCCCCTGGTGGTTGGCTGACCATTGAGTTGAGAAAGTGCTTGATTTGACATGCAACAGAGCTCGCTTTTTAAATATTAAAATCGCCGACGATCATCTTAATTTAATCGTGGCAGCCAAAATCGTGATCGTGATTAAAATTCGATTAATTGTGCAGCCCTATTGTCATGAATCCCAAACTTGGATTCATCAGTAAATAGGATGTTTTTCAATCATCCACTGTGAAATGCTGGCATTTCTTAGCCCACCCTGAGTGTTAGGTTGTATTTCCCCTCCTGGGAAGTTCAGAAACTGCTGCTCGTCCTCTGAGACACAACAAGACAGGCTTCTTCTGACTGCACTTTTTGTCGATTGGAGTCTTGCATTCTTCAACAAATTCTGTGTCTGTGATGAAGTTGCTTCTCTCTCAGGGAACTAAGTTTGATGTATTGATCTTCTGATGGTGTGGTTTGTCTTTTGTCTGCCTGATTGTGCTTAGGATGCAATGGACCCAGTTGCTGCAGAGCGTTTTAAAGTTCCCTGTACTGCCCCGTTAGAAACCTTCAGTTGAGCCATGAATTGAAAGAAAGCTCCTGTTAAGCTGAGAATAACAATTTGTCTTCTGACACTTTCACTTAATTCTGATGCCATGCCATCACAATGCTAATGAGTAAGGAATTATTAATTAATTACTAATTATTATTAGTAAGGCACAGTCATATTTATAACAGGTGAGCACTGGCTGCATGTTGAGTTACCTGCAACCCAGTGATTTTCTCCATGGGTGACAAAGCTTATGTTGGTTACTGTTTGTTGTATTTGTAAAGTCTGACATGTTTCCCATTAATAAAATGTCTCCTTTTCATAAATTTAGTGTAAATGGTGAAATCAATTGAAGCAGTGTGTTCCAACAGCTAATTAAAAATGTTTCATATCAAATTTACAAGAAGGCACAAATGATTAAGAAATTGTTTTAGCAACTCTCAATATTGCGTTTTTTTTTTATTATTATTTTTGTTAAGACAGTTACTAGTTCAATGGTGAAATCAGTTAATACACAAGTTGTTCACAAACATCTGCTGCTTATCTTGGCAGGTAAGAGCCCAAGGATATAATTTGCATTACAGTGAACCAAATGGAAACCAGACAGTGTGTTTCATGTGTAGCCACTTATGCAGATGACAGCAAGCAAGGAAGCAATCCATATGTCCATATGTCCATCCCAGACTACCTCCAAATGTGGTCTGAGTGATTGGATCCCAATGCATCTTGGGTACATTCACACTGGTAATTAAAGCTGTCCACTTGTTTTTGAATAACCCAAGATGCATGTTAGTGTCAGGTGTAAACAGCATCTGTGTGTGTGCGTGTGTGCGTGCGTGCGTGCGTGCGTGCGTATAAATGGCTTTGCCCCTTTGGCACAGTAGAGCATGTAGCACGTCTGTTGGCCTCTTTGGCCGAGGATTGGAATTTCACACACCCACACACTGATCTGTGGCCTTCAGCACATATGGTGGTTGGAGCAGAGAGTCATCAGTCATGGCTGGTGATCAGAGCTCTTTATGAAGATGGATACCAGTCGATTTATCATATTTATGGAGCAGATTCCATTTCTGTAAGAAGGCAGTGCAGCATTTCTTTCACTCGTTCTTTTTGCATGTACATTTCTAAATGTAAAGTTTAGGCTCAGTAGGCATGGCTTAGCACAGGTTGTCAGCAGTTTCGACAGCTGGCCAGTGTTCACCCAACATCTGTTTTCATCTGCCATCAAATAAAGACGCATAGTCAGTGGACATATGGCTGTGTTTTTACTGCCGAAGGTAAATTACCTGAAACAATTTTATTCAAGACTTTTATTCAAAAAATGCTAATTACACAATTTGAGAGGAAAAACAGAAGCATTCCCAGGCTCATCGTGCTGTTAGAAAATTGTAAAAGATCCAGTCACTTAAGTAATTTTACTGGCTAAAAATATAAGTTGACTACATTATTGTCAAGCATCAATTTAAAACATGCATGTTGGTTATTTTGCATAATTTTATGTTAAGTGTAACTGGTGGGTTTATGACAACAGGCGACACAGACACATGCACACACACACACACACACTTGTACTTCTGTGTGGCCCCTCACCTTATCTCTAACCTAAACCTAATTTTAACTTAACCCTGAAAACCAAGTCTGAACCCTCAAACAGTCAGGTGAAAGTCTGTCTTCTTACCTTCCAAAAATGTCCTCACTCCCAAGGTCTAAAACTCTAACTGACTCTCACAAAGATAGACGCAGAGACACACACACACACAGTGGCGGACATGTCTTCCCTGTGGCCTGTTGTGTGTGAATTGATGTTCCGTAGAAGATAAAATGGGCTCCTCGGGGTAGAAACAGCTTCACTTAATTTCTCTCTCTCCCCCCCGTGTGATGTGAGAGAACAGGTGTGTGTATGTGTGTGTGTGAGTGAGAGAGAGAGTGTGTAGGTGTTGGAGCTGTGGACGAGATCCATCAGCTGGAAATCAGCTCAGCGTTTCTCCCCATCTCTCTCTTTTTTCGGTCTAATCCGCCCCCTCTTTCCTCTCTTTATTTCCTCGTTCTGTTTTCTTTCATTACACCCTCCTTCCCACTTCATCATCTTGTCATTCGTTCCCCCTCCAACTGATTCCTCATCCCTCGTCGTTTTCAAATCGCTCACCTCGCCCTCTCTCCACGTGGAGCTCTCGCTTCCTCTCCCGTCATCCTCCTTTACTCCACTTATCTTTTTTTTTAATCCTCCTATCTGTCCCCTTTTCATCCCCCCTCATCCTTTTCTCATCTCTGCCCACCAAATCTGCTTCTCAACCATCATGCGGCCCTTTCTTCTTCACATCCTCATAATCCAGTCCTCTCACTCTCCGCCTGACCCTTCTCTCTCTCTTTCTCTCCACCCGCTCCTTTTCGCCTCAGCCTCTATCTCCTCAATTTCACTTTTTTCATTCTCTCCCTTTTCCTCTTTTTTCACCATTTCTGATAAGGTCATAATCTGCAACATTTTCATAAATATATACGTTGTCACATTTTATCCCTCTATACTCTTTTTTTCCCCCTCATCATTTCTCTCTTTATCCTCCTCATTCTCCATCTTTTTCTTCCCAGACTCGACTGCACTTTGCTGCCGGCTGCCTGTAAAATGTTTTCTCACCATTAGCCACCGGCTCTCGCTCTCTTTCCCTCCCATCTCTCCCATTTCCTCGTCTCACCTACACTTACCCTCAATCCATTCCATCAATCTATCTCATTTCACCATCTATCTTCCTCTTTAGCCTCTCTCCACCTGCTGCTAACATGCATTTTATACAATATGATATGACTGAGCTGGATCTCACTCGCACTCGACTTTAAAGCCACAGCAGGATGGATTTATGAGTTCGGACACAGCTTCCTTATCGGCCTAAATCATAATGTGGAGCAAATCTCAGCCTGAAATCTTCTATGACTGAAACATAGATTCTCCATTGTTGAAGAAATTAGAGCATCATTAATTTGCTGTCAGGTATGATTGGTGATAGATCATCTTGAGTCACAGGAAGTGATGCGTGCCCACTGACATGTCCTGGGGCTGTATTCATCAGTTGTTTGAGTAATCCTGTCATTTAATTCTCAGATTTTATATTTTGGTCCAACTGAAGAACTGTGTTAAAGCATTTTATCCACTTTTTTTAAACTGAGGAAATCACTGATATTTAGTAGCACTCTTGACGTGTCCTAACCTGTTAGGAGATGTGATTCATGCACAAGTATTCTGTGGGAATAAGTTTTCTTTAAACAGTGAGGTTATGAAAAGATACAGTTGTCACAAAAAAAAAACGATTATTTTTTTATGACCAACCGTGTGCATGCTGTCTCAGCAAGAAATGAAAGTCCTTCCAGCCTTGTGGGTTTTTTGGGGTTGAAAAATGCATCTTTGCAAAAGTCAGTGTTGCAGCCAGCTAGGCACATTTTAAACTGAGGTGCACCTGCAGCTGTGGGGGCCGAAGCAAGAAACTGAAAAAGTCCAAAGCAGCTTTTTCCATCTTTCCTTAAATGCACATTTATTATTGATGCATTTTTCTGCATCTCCTCTCTCGTCTCTCTGACCAAGTTCTGCACATATTCATCAGGTTTAAGAAGATAAATGAATGCCTGACATTTACTCACTCATACTGATGTCTCTTCAAGCTTTCCTGTGGCTGCACATTATACTGAAATCGTGCATAGATAGTGACATCATTGTTTAATGCAGAGTCAAATCTCACTACAAAAATTGCTTTCGTTCAGAAAAACTACCTAAAAGAGAGCAGTCTGCAGTAAAACGGATTTCAGTGACTCTGGCAATAGTAATAATTTGTCACACAACCAATAACCTTTAAGCAGTAATTAAATTAATCTTTGAATTTTCTCGGCTCAGATAACGAGCTGACACAAGTTCTTAAATATTTCCCAAAACAATTTGGCATGACAGGAATCATTTCCCCCACCTGTTGGTCACAAAGGTTCAATGTTTATTGCCTGTGAGAGGTGACTGCAGCCCACAGAGGGACAATATAAGTAGTTTGTCCATGCTCTCTGACAACAGGGAAGGATGATATAACTTGTTGGCGCCTTCAATAACTTACAAATCACTTTCGAAAAATAAATCTGTTTTTTCATGTGACAATGCTTTTAGTTAAGTTAGGTTGGCTTTCATTTTCTTCTATGAACATATTTGACTGATCAAACATAACCCTCAGTCTTCAGTGAAACATGGGTACATTTGTAGCGGCATTTACAATCCAGTCATCCACTCTGCAGGTTAATATGTGGCGTAAAGGAGGTCTATCATCTCTGTGCTCATCACTGTCTCTCGTCTTCTCATCTCACACAAACCCCATCTCCCTTCTCATCTTACCTTGTGTTAAGCTCTGGCTTCAGTGACAAGTGATAACAATCTAGCAGACTGTTATCTGGAGTAGGATAAAGCACAAGAGATGGAGCCAGCTGGGGTTGATCAGCTGACTTTGATCTGAGGGAGAGTGAAGGTGTGCAGTATGAGATCTGCTTCTTATTGTTAGTGTGAGGCCTGTAGATTATTTCATCTCTTGGTAAAAGCACCTAAAGGTCACAAGGTTCATTTACACAATAATATTTTAAGCTGATAAAGTGAACTAACAAATGTGCACATGCAGGAGTGACATTATCCTTCATCTGCAGTCCTGTGTCTGGTGCTGAGCAGGTAGTGTACAGTGGATTTTTAGGGCTTTTTATCACTGAAAACAGCTGCCGTGCTGCAGCTGATATTAACACTGAGCGGTGAGAGTGAACCGGAACAGCAAAGTTGACAACTGAACTCTGAGCTAAAACTCACTACAAAGCTCCATAAAGTCAAGTGGAGCTGCAGATTCAGGTGATTATTCTTTAAAACTTTAAAAATGTAAGTTTAACTTAGTATAAAGACTGGAGATAGGGGGGAAACAGTCAGAGTCAGACTTGGATCAGAACTTGGCAATTTTCATCTGGCTCTCAGCTGCTGCCATGAGAGAAAGTGCCTTGAAGCGTTTTTTGCATCATCTTAGTCCTCAGTTCATTTATAATCCTGGATAGGAGAGAGAATGACTGCTGCTCTGCTCTGCATTTGGCTCCAGTCGTCCGTTAATGTTATCACTGCAGATAGCAGGATTTAGCCTGGCACTGGCATCCCTAATGTTATGTTGAATAATCAGTGTGTTAACTTTTTGCAGCATCTGCCTCAAGATCATTTTCTTTTTCTCTCTGACCTTTTCATTTTTTCCATCCTTTATCCATTCATTGGCATTTTCCGTTCAAACTCTGTTCTTTCTGTCTTCATTTCATTAGATTTTTTCAAGCCTAACTCTGACATTACATGGAAAGACAGATACACCTGAACAGTATAGGTAGATGACTGACAATGCCAGAATCATGTAACCCTCATTAAGATGAGCTGTTCCAACCTTATGTGTGCCCAGTGGTTAAAGTGGGATTTGGCATGTCACTGATTAGGCATCCCTTCGCTCCTTCGCTGGCAAGTCAAACTTTCCCTCCACATTGCTGGTGGGAGCCTTGTGGCTCACTAGACAGGCTCTTGCTGTCTTGAGGTAGCCATCTTCATTTCTAGTGTGAAGAAGCAGAGCCCATCCTTGTAAATGTGCCCCTGATGAGAGTATAGAAACCCGTCCACTTTGCAAGTCTGCAGTAGTCTGCATCTGTATTGTATAAGCAAATCTTAAAGCTCACTAATATGTTAAATTTAGTTTAATCCTTACCGAAGTATTAAAAAAAACAATTCACCATTTTACTGGGAGTAATGTGCTGGAGTGCTTCTTGACTGGGAGCATTAACTTCCTGGAGTCGCGGCCGGTTGCCTGGCAGCTGCTCATTATTCCTTTTAATGGACCTGTAAAGAAACCATTTGCTTTTCCTCACTACCCCATTAGTGACATAGGTTTGAGAAGTGGATGCTCTGTGCAGTGTCACTAAGCTTTTTGTTTGATTCATAATAACCGAGGTGCTGTGCAGTGTAATGTCTTGTATATCATGCAATTCAGTGCAGAAGTGAGGACTCATATGTTAATGTTAGAGCGGTTAGCTGTGCACACACCAAGTGTTTCCAATTACTTTAGCTAATTACACCTCTAGTCAGGTTGAAGGTGAGTGGAGCTATGGTGAGAATTATATATCATCAAACTCAATTAAGTATATTAACAGTTCAAATTACACCTGTATGTGTGGACTGTGGGTGTCGGCTTTAAGAACATGTTGTCCACCATTGACAGCCAGGACCATTTCTATGTTATTCTGCAGTTCATTTTAATGCAAAGGCTTATAAGCTAATTTAGTGTGACTTGCAGATGAGATATTTGTGCACAAAACATTTTTTTTTCTTTCCAGGAATTAGCTCCCTTCATGACTCCAACAGTCACTAGACTGTTGTATTGGTGAGAGTTAAGCACAGCAAATGTAGCAAAACGGGCATTAAGTTCTATGAAAGTACTTCAGGTGATTTCTTTCTATCAGAACTAAGTGAAAGTAATCGATTATATTTGCATATTTCTGTGTGGTGCTGCAGCCTTCCTTGCCTGGAAGGTAATCTGACTCGACTCCACGGTTAATTTAGAGGGTGCTACTGAAATGATAAGCCTGCTCTATGGGACTGCATAATTAACTGCAACTTGTGCCAAAACACATGTGTGCAGGAGAGAGAGAATCTGTGGTTGTGTTTGCACTCATTCCTGCACATACACACAGTCGGTTTCAGACACACAAATACACACAAACATCGGACATTAAAATCACTCTCTTCCACACACAAATGTTTTTCTCCAAATCGTTACCAATTAATTCCTCGAGAGCGGTCTTATCATCTATGAATGTCCCCTCGCTCTCTCTCTGCCTTCAGACTTAATAGAATCATTGGATTTAAAGCAGATTCAATTGCTCTCACATTAATCAGGTTGCAGAGGACTGGGTTCACACTCTACACCGCGGACTTCTGTTACAACTCGGAGCTGTGTCACATCCAGAAGTTCGCGGATGACACAGCCATCATGGGCTGTATCAGGGAGGATGATGAGGAGGAGTACCGGAGCCTGGTGAGGGACTTTGTTGTCTGGAGCCACAACAACAACCTGCAGCTCAACACCTCCAAAACCAAGGAGCTGGTCATCGACTTTGGGAGGGACAGACCCAGCCCCAGACCAGTTCTGCTGGGAGCAGAGGAGGTGGAGGTGGTGCAGGAATATAAATACCTTGGGTTGTGGCTGGACAACAGGCTGGACTGGTCAAGCAACACGAGGCGTCTGTATAAAAAGGCTCAGAGTAGGATGTACTTCCTGAGGAGGCTGAGGGCTTTTAACATCTGCAGGAAGCTCCTGTGGATGTTCTATCAGTCTGTGGTCGCCAGCGTCTTGTCTTATGCTGTGGTGTGCTGGGGAGGGAGCACAACTAAAGCAGACCTCTCCAGGCTGGAGAAGCTGATCAGGCGGGCCAGCTCAGTAGTGGGGATGAAGCTGGACCCTCTGGCAACAGTGGCAGAGAAGAGGACTGTTAACAAACTGCTGGTCATCCTGGACAATGCCAGCCACCCTCTGCACACTGTCACCAGCAGCCAGAGGAGCCTGTTCAGTGAGAGGCTGCTCCTCCCCAGGTGCAGGACTAGCAGACTGAAAAACTCCTTTGTCCCCCGTGCCATCAAACTGTTCAACTCCTCACTGGGGGGGAGGAGGACGAACAGAAGAACAGAGGGACTATAGACTATAGACTGTGCAATAAACTGGACTCCACTCATGTGCAATATAACTGGACTGTTTAAATGTCTAGCAATACTACACCGTCACTGCTGTATCACTATTACTATTACTATTACTGTTACTATTATTATTATCATTATGACTACTACTGCTATTATCTCTGATACTGCTGTTGTTGATGTCATATAGCACAGTGTAGTATAGTAGTATTATTATTATACAACATACTATATTATTATATTAGTATTATATATATTATGATAACAAACTAGTCCTAGTAGTATATTACTGCTATTACTATTATATGTAGTGGAGTGTAGTCTACATCACATTACATTACTATATTATTATATTATACATGTACATGTATGTTATACCCTTGGATGTTATACATTGTATATGCTATATATACTACTATTACATGCTATATTATATTATTTTATTTTATCATAGTATACTGCCATATGTACTCTATCTTTACCATCAGCATACCATACCCACTGCTGCTACACTCAGCACACATACATGTATGCATATTTTCTGTTGATCTCCTACAAGTGCCTATTTTGATTCAAATTTTTGCTACCTCTACTGCCTAATTTATTGTGTCCTTTTTCAGATTTTTTATATATTTTTATTTTCTATTCTATTTTATACTTTGTATTCTATATTTAACAGTGCAATATATGAGAATGCGATGGAGATGCCAATTTCCCGGAGGGAACCTCCCAAAGGGATTAATAAAGTACTCTGTCTGTCTGTCTGTCTGTCTGTCTGTCTGTCTGTCTGTCTGTCTGTCTGCTGCTCGACGTGCTTGTGAGTATATCTGACATCACATATTTAAACACGTCGAAATCTGCTTCTTAAAAAGTCACAAATCTAACTGTTTGATTTGGGATAAAAAAGACTTGTTTTTAGGATTATGGTCAGATTTGGGTTCATGCTTAGATGTTTAGATGTGGAGTAATGGAGTCCCACAAGGAGAGCAAGGCAAGGTTGTGTTTATTCTGTGGGTTTTGGAAGCTCATTTTTCATTAGTGTGCAGCAGTTGGCAGAAATGAATCCATGTTGCACACTTACATCATCAAAATGTTCACTGCTTGGCTACTGACAATACAGTGTCAATGCCACTGCCATCATCTGACAGCTGGTGCTGCTCTAAATGTTGCTGCACTGCTGGGATGATTTTTTTTTTCTCAAATGCAGTAAAGCCAAATTCTATCAGAGACAAGGTTTGGAATGTGTATGAAGAATGTGACACTTAACCATTGCATTAGCACATCTAAAGCTGCTACTCAAGTCTCTATGTTTGGGCATATAAGCTCTTGACTTTGAGACTCAATGGAAATGTTGTGGTTTCACCAAAGTGGTAACTCTCAGTTCTCTGTTCCCTCATAGGTCAGCACAGTCAAGAGAACAAGTCAGACAGACAAATGTACACTAGAAGCCCAGCTACAGTTTTGTATTGATTTGGTTGACCTCAGTAGTGAAAGTAGCTTCTGGCTTTAACCAGGGATGGAAGCATTTAACCTCTTTACTGTAGCAAAGTCATTTTTTTGTGTACTTGCACATTTTAAAAAGAAGTGGTTTTATTTCTACTATAGTACATTTTATTCACTTAGTGTACTTTACTCCATTTCAAGTTGCTTTTGTTACCAAGTAAGAACAAAGGTCAAATGGAAAAGTCATGATAAAGTTAGTTCACTGGGGGTGTGAGGAGGGTGACCAGAGGGTGTGGTCACATTTGGCTCGCAGTTTTTGAACAAGATGAAAATGCACAATAATGCACTAAAATTAAGGGCAAAATCCTTGTGTTGGCATTACAGTAGCTCAGCATTGGTTCCTGACAGCAGCAGGAATCATAAGAACAAATTTTACTTTAATTTAAATTTTTCAGTTTTGGAATGAAGGTCAGATAAAGTGTATGGTTATGATTACTTACAGTGTAACCAGAGAAGCTGTAGAATGCAGTATGTAGTGTCTTCCTGTTGTGTTGTGTGTAGCCTTTTCTCTGCCTGTTGGTGCTTATGTTATTATACACATTCTATGCACATCTACATGGTCAGGATTCACAAATGAAGATTATTTCCAAAAAAAACCAAAAACCCCTAAGTAAAAAATTGATCACTGATTTAAATGGGCTGCAATTATATAGTGCTTTTCTAATCTAATCCGAGCTCTCAAATAGCTTCACAACGCATGTCACACACATTTACACAGTGATGGCAGAGGCTGCCACGCAGGGTGCCAACCTGCTCATCAGGAGCCATACAGCACTTCGTACACAAAACGCCCCACAGTATTTCACACAGGAATTTGGGATGCTCATGGTGGATCCTCCAGTAGCGACTACATTCACTCAGGGACTTCTACCTTCGGTCCCTGTCCCTTGCTGAGCACTCATTCAGGTCCGAACTATGAGCTTAAGGAGTGTGACAGAGAGGTTGAGTGCACTGGTTACACTGTGCACTGAAAATTTAAAGAGCTGAGAAGTTCAACTTACGGCAGATTGTGGAGGACTTGAAAGTGCACAAGAGTCAGAGAATAACGCTCAGACAGGTGAGAACACCAACGAACCCACTGATGGATGTAACACTCTCCAGAAGAGAACACAGCAGTGTGTGTGTGTCCTTTAAAAACTCCACTTTCTTCTTGCTTTAAAGTGTGTTTGTGACTGCAGCTGCTATCATTTTTTTTGGTGTTCATATCTCTATTAGCTGCCAAATACTGTTCCCTCCGCAGTGTCCATACCTCCTTTATTTGTCAGTGAATTTTATCTGTAATTGTTTTTTTTTTGTTCTCGTGTCACTTCTACTGAGACTATACAAAGGTTGTATATTTATGACTAATAATAATATAATAATCTTTTAAACCTGCAGCTCAAGGTGCTGAACAGGAATAGATAAAAAAGCAGGTAACTAATAATCAGTCTAAAGCACAGATTGCAAATGTCCAAAAAGGAGTTTATTGCTTTACTCAGAGTACTTTTTAACTGACCTACTTTGGACTTTTATCAAATTACATTTTTAATTCCCTCCCCTGGCTTTGACCTAGCGGAGCTGTGTCCCACAGTCAATAATGCTGTCAGCACTTAAGCGTCAGAATTAAAATGCGTGCTCTCAGTCTAAGACCCGATGTAGCGCATTTATCTAAATAGCTGATGTGTGTAATTGGAAACAGCAAAGTGAACATTTCCAGCCATTCAAAATGCATTAACAAAGGCAAAATGTTGCAAATTCTTCTTCCAGACAGATTTCCTGTCTGTCATTACATAAAGCAGTTTCCTTATTTGCATCCAACCCTTTATAGTCAATCAATGACTGCTCTGCTGTGTCAGTTCTACAATTCAGCTCTCTGTGCATTGAACGGATTTAGAAAAGCCATAGTCATATTTCAGAAAGGCCCACGGCTGTAGCTCTTGCAAACTATGTAATATATTCACAACAAGCTCATCGGCCTAACACTTCCATTTTAGTTTGATTGTGTGTATTTGGGTCAGTGTAAACATTCTGGTAGAATGGCAGGAAGAAGTGGGTCCACTGATTTCACGTCCAATTCAGTCCTGTAGACTCTGAGGACTGTGCGCTTTACAAGACGATTCAATATATATATGTATGCATGTAAATATACAAATATGTAAATATACATGCTGCAGTTTGTCTGTCTGCACCTTTACACTGAGCTCTACCTTCCAGTAGATCTGGGAAATGTAGTAAGAACCCTTTAGTGGAAACTCAGGGACAAGCCTCACCCCTGTATCATTGCATTAAGATGGTTTCTCATGGTTTTGTTTTGTTCTGTAGTTCTTGATAGTGAGAGTGTAAACTAAGTAGAATATATTTTCTGCCTCATTTCTGCTAACTTAGTGAATCAGCGTTCAATTCATTTTTGTGCAATGGCCAGATAAATTCAACAGTGGCAAATGCTCATGTCTGCACCTTTCAAAGGAACAGGGACACTGTGTCACTGTGAACATTGTGTTCTGCAATATTGTGCAGCTTACTGATGGAAAATAGTTCCCTGCTGCAGCTGAAAACAACTCTGAGAGCAGTAAGACTAAACCTATGTGTGTGCGATTTACTGTAAAGAAGTGTAATCAAAATTTGTTCTGTACACTCTACAGCTGCTGCTTGTGTCTATTGATCAGTTGACAGATCATATTGAGGTGGCTTTTTTCTATATTTTTGCTTGTCTATTGAGTGAATGATGAGTGAGGAAATTGTTTATAAGAGTGGGTGGATTCATGGGTTGAGTCATGATGGCATTGACCCCAGCTGAGATCTAAGTAGCCCCAGAGCCCTGTTTGCTTCTGACCAATTCTGCCTGAAGTTGATTTGCTGTTAGGTAGCGTTTGTGTTTTTTTTTACGTACATAAAAAGTCACCAGAATACTGACATATTCTTTGAAGAAGACCGTCAGACCACCCACATAATACCATGCCCCACTGTGTAAAGTTTGACCCTTTTGTGGGCCCCTGATTTGAAAGTAACCCAGATGTCCCTCTGTTCACCTGACATCGCTGCAGCAATGCCTTGTTGACTCATAAATCATTCTCTAACTGCCATTCACATTATATAGCATCCTGCACATGTATACATGCTCAAAGCAAACACACACACACACATTTGTGCAGACCAAACACACACCCACACATACACTTGCAGACAAAACACTGAACTTCTCTTGAACCAGAGGAAGATGATAAAACATCAAAGTGGTAAAATCTTGTGTGAAAGTGAGTATTTAACTGATTACAGCTTCAGTCACAACAAAAGGGGAGACACACACCCTGAGGACAGCTGAGCAATGAAAAGCATTTCCTCCACTGTTCCTCCACTCTCCTATTCAGACGCTTATGGAAAGTATCAATTCTGTGAAATGTGTTGGCTAATTGCTGTCAGTCATACGGTTCTCCTCACAGTGAACCTGAGCAGTAGCATCAGGAAGGCTGACTGGCAGATCTAATCTTCAGGTCTTCAATTAATCATTCTCATCCTCCTTCAGGATTTTGATTACTATCCGTCTAGTTCTTTATTCCTGCTCGATTTCATCCTGGAGCTCTTTTACTTCTCTGGCCTGGCGTTTCATCACTGTCACCTCTTTTCTTTTCCCTTCCAGTTGAACCTCACTTCTATCTTTCAAAGGTTTTTAATACAGCTGATCATATTTTGCTTTCAAAAAGCCTTTGTAATGTTGTACTTAATGAAATAAATGGCTTCAGAGTTACCTCGTGGACAGACATCAGTGTGTAACTATTGGAAATGTTAAATCTGAATTTGTGAAAACTGCAAATAGTAGGGATGAGCCGGATACTCGTTTCAGATGAGTATCCGGTACGGATAAAGCATTTTTGACGAATACAAGTATGATACGAGTAAAACCTGTCAATATCTGTGCTCGTGCTGATGGAAAATCCTCACTGTGTAACTGACTAACTGACTGTCTTCGCGCTCTGTGATTGGCCAGTCACACACAGCGCCCACCCCTCCCTACCTGTGTTCCCTACACAGACACATCTCTCATAACGTACGTGGCGCATTTGACAAGACAGAGCTGAAAACGGCTCGTGTCGTGTCGGTCACTGCCTCCAGTCTGGTCGTTTTTTTGTTTTTTGTTTTTTTTACCGTCTGCTTGCTCTTAGTTTGGACAGTGATATAAATCAGCAGGAAAACTTACTTAACGTACTTAACGCTGTGCTTTTGAGAAGAATACAGTGAAGAAGGCTGACACATTATTTCCCTGTTTGCCATCACTGGATGTTTGCATGAATAATGAAGTTCACACAGATCATTTAAAAATAAACAGTCTTACGGACCACTTACACACATACACACATATAGCTGAACACACAAAGTAGCCTGTATTCATATTTTTATATGGCTGCTTACAGTGTCTGACACTTTCTCACTACAGTTCATAAAAATAAATATAATATTATAAATATTACAAATTAAGCTTTATATACTGTATATATGCTTTGAATACAGTAGATTAGCAACTTTTGATCAATCCATATCAATTTCAGACTTACAATAATGTACCGTTTTTAAGCCCCACCCATTTTCGCTTCCACTTCCGGCCCAGGCCCCGCCCACTCCGAGTACAGATACAGATACAGATAATATAGATGGTTGAACAGATACAGATACAGATAGTGGTGTACACGCTCATCCCTAGCAAATAGTGTCCCACAAGGCTCAATCCTGGGACCTGTTCTGTTCACTCTTAATGTGGATGATATTGCTTCTTCTGTAACCGGGTATGATATGCATTGTTATGCAGATGATACTATTTAGTACTTCAATGTTGCTTTGCTCATTTACAAGTTGCACTCAATAACCAAAAATTAGTTCTTAATGCAGATAAAAATTAATTCATGTGTAACATCGTCTCTACAAAGAAGGGTAGAAAGAAAGAGTCAGAGTACAAATCTTAAAATTTGGATTGATGACAATGAAATTTTTAAATGTGATTAAACTCGCGAGCACAATAAAGGATAAAAATGCGACTTTCCTTTCAGTCTTGGTGTATGGTGGTATTTTTTATATACAAGCTTCAGCTATGGCTGTGAAGCCTTTGGATGCTGTTTATCACTCTGCAGTAAGATTTAATGCAGGTGGGAAGTATAACCCTAATCACTGAGGTTGGGCGGCCCTCTCTTTCTGTAAAATCATGCTGAAGTGACTGGATTACATTGTAGGTGTAGGTTGCTTGTACTGAGCTTGTAAAATCCAGTTTTTCTCATTGTGCACATACAACGTGGAATAACATATCAAACAGTCTAAAACTTACCTCATTTTACATCACTTCTAACTTCTTGTTTTAGTTGATTCATTTTTTGCTTTATTTATTCATAAAGTTTTAAAATTGTCCTCATTTGACTTTTTTATATTTCCCGGTTTTACATTTTCAACTAAGCTTCCTATTCATTCCAATTATCTACATGAGAGAATTATGAAGACCAGTAAAAATAAATATAAATATAAGAGATTGGAATAATTAATAGTTGCTGATTAATCTGTGCTGTGGATTCATTAATGTGGATTCAAATTCGTTAATTGACAAATCTTTTGAGCTTTACCATGAATGAAAATCCAATGTTTTCATTCAATGCAATACAAATACTGTGTATTAGGAGAGAAAAAACTTAATGCATGCATGTTTAGTTATAATTGGCTTCTAATAGAGAATTTAAGCAAAGTCATAAATCTATGCCTGCAGGCAGAGGGCAAACAGATTGAGTGTATGCTGCGAGTGCTTGAGCTTGTGTTTACTCGTGTGTGTGTGTGTGTGTGTGTGTGTTTAAGTTCGACATTATGTACAATACGTGCCCATGCATTTCCATATACCTCTCTCTGCATTAGCATAGCAGTGTACGTGCATGTGTGAGTGTGTCACGCTCTCACAGATAGCAAATATCTAGGTGATCATAAATCAAAGTCAACAAGGTTGCAAACTCCCCAAGCAGAAGAAAAGAGAATAGAGTTCAGCCAGGTCTAGCAGAAGAGAATAATAACTGTATAACGATGCAGTCGTGTGAATCAATCAGACTATTTAGCATTTTGCTGACTCATGCTCCGGCCTGTCGGAAAACCACTCAACCAATCTTGTTCTGCAGAAAGACCACCTCAGATGATTTGCTGTAGCCTCATTTTTAGACTTGATGTTTTCCTCTCTTTATGCCTGTAATTGAAAAAGCGAGAAAAATCATTATGAGGAGGAACATCAGAGGGAAACACAGTATAAGCATGTTTTATATGGCAAAATATCAAAATTGATGAAACCAACAAATGGAGTGATATCAGCTGTTCCCAGTGCAGATCACTGCCCTGCTGTTCTTGATTCGATGATTTCAGGATGACCTTTACTGGAAACGAGGTGTCGAATTGTCTCACATCATTTTTCATCACTCAGTTTTCCATCAAAGATAAAACAAGTCCTTGTAAAGTCTGTTTGTCCAAGCCCGACGCCCCTATCGGCAGGATGACATCATTTGTCAGTGTCTTTCAGAACGGTTACAAATTACTGTTGTCGCTCGAGGGCAAAGGCACAAGTCATTTTTCATATAAGGTGTAGACACAGAAGTGACTCTGTGACGTTTAAGAAAAGATCATGGTTTGCGTTAAAATTATTGTTCGCAAAGGTGAGGTGACCTTTGCTGTCATGGTTAAAATAACAATCACACATGAGGGTTCAGGGACACTCGCTCTGTGGACTAAGGCATCACCTGGCTTCTTCTTTGACTCACATATTTACTAAGATAGGGCTTTGGCAGATGCTTTGAGGCGCTTGCTGAAATGACTGATGCTGTCAGACAGCTTAGGAGGACAGTCCATAAGATTTATGATTTTTGTCTTTTTGCGAATGGGTCAGTGATTAGGTTTATGTGGATGGACTATAAAGTAATTTGGTGGTAATTTGGGAATTTCTTTTGTGATCGAGCCAAACTTTTTGCTCCACTTATTGTTGAAAATATGAGAAAACAAAATTAATAAAGTGACTTTAAACAAGACTAAGAGTCTACAGCCACGCAGGCATCTGTGAGCTGGCACAAAACAAAGGACACCTGAGGCTGAGGGGAATGTCATTAGCTCTGCAGGCATTTGTTCATAAATCAAACTGGAGAAAATTAAAGGATCACCAAAGTTATTACAGTTCATCCTGAGGGGTACGTGAGTGTGTTTAAACTTTTTGTCAAACAGTCCAATAGTTGTAAATATATTTCAGTAAAGACAAAAAAATCTCAACTTTGTCAGGGTCAGGGTATCCTAGAACAATCAGGTAAATCCTCTGTGAACCATACATTTCTGTACTGATTAAGTGCCGTCCTACCAATTACAGATTGAGACATGTCACCAGCCAAGTGGTAATTTTGACCTGCTGATGGTGCCAGATGAAAACTCCAGTGATCACCAAAATCACTGGGGTTCAAATGTCCAAATGTCACGCCAGTCTATCCAGCAGCTGTTGGGATATTTTAGTCTGAAGCAAAGCAATGGACTGACTTTGGCTTCCCTACAGTCATGTGTTTGAAATGGCTAAAAATGAACTTTTTTTTTTTGTTTTTTTTTTTAAAATGGTATAAAAAGACTTGTTACAGACCGCATGGTGAAATACTTCCATAATGTACAAATGCTGATGTATGAACCAAAGACAGCACAAAAACATCCATATACTGTAATAAAGTCCACACTGAACACAGAGTGTTAAACATCAGATGTGTGTGCTGCAGGATTCCTTAGTCAGCGTGCTTTGGTTACTCAGCTCAGTCTCCCATTTTTCTCCTCCTTCATCTCGCTCCTCCATCTCTTCCTGGCTCTAATGACATCATCCATAAATGCAGATAGACAGTCATGCAATACTTCACGAGACAAATGTATATGCGTATGGTAATGTGTGCTTAGTATGTGTGTGTTGGCTCTCTGTGTGTTCAGTAATGTTAACACTGCAACACACAGATAAACCTGCTGACTCTCCAGTTCATTATTGTGACAAATGGCTGTGTACAATGTTTGTCTCGGTGTGTGTGGGAGAGAGAGTGTCTAACCGTATAACTCTGTGTAGGTAAACTTGCAAACACACAAATGCAGATGGCACACACACGAGCACATTTGTCACTGTATATTTGCAATATACAGTAATTGTGACAAAGAAGCTCTGTCTCAGTTTGTATCTGTGGGCACTAACGTGCTAATGTCAACTCATGTGTGCGCACATTTGGATAATAACACATGATACACACCCACACATATGGAGACGAGTTGATGAAGACATACATTTGATAATATACTGTCTTCTCCTGTTAAACCAATACAGTAAGAGAAGTATGGAGAGAACAAGAGGCGTTAACTTTCTAATTTTTCACGGGTTGCTACCTATTTTTTACCCTCTCTAATTCATCTGTTCTGTGCACGTCCCCTGAGCCAAAGAATGAACGAGATCCACTGCGAAGCTACAGACTCTCGTTCAGCGAGCTACCCAGCACGAGGTGGGCGCCACTGAGTCGTCCAAGAGGACAAACCCTCTAAGTGCAAAAAACCAAGTGAGCGTCAGGCAGTTGAAACTCTGATTTGGGAGTTAGCAGTAACAGTCAGGTTGGGTAGCCGACTCAGACCGATGTGCAGGAGGCACGTTGGTGATACCTTTTTTTTGCTTGTGATTATATATGCTTGTGATATTGATTGCATTTAACAGAGTTCATTCTTCTAATATTCAATTTGACGCAACACATTCACCCATGACCTGTTCCAGAAGTGCTACATATGTGAAATGAAGGGTTTCATCTGTAATGAAAACTGTAGTGTGCAAACAGACATTTTGAATTGTGTCCCAGTAAGCCATGACAGTGAAACACCATGGACAACAAGAGAACTCTGACAGTGATGCAACTAATTGGAATTGAGCCATCGTTTATTCTACTATTTTCCCCTGTACCTGTTGACCTCTCCCTGGCTGAGTCCAAAATTCACTCATTCACCGTCATTCATTTGTGTTGTCACTGGTGTAATCTGTTGGTTGCAAATTTCTCCACTGAGGGACGAACAAAGGTTTATCTTGTCTTAATGTATTTCAGTGTCTGTAAAATATGTTTGAGCAGAAAGTAGTGTATTAGCCACTGACACTACTTTTTGTTCCATTTTCTGAATTTAGGTGGCCAACATATAATTCTTTAATTTCAGACGCAGAATTCAGACAATTCAATAAAATGGTGATGGGTAACTTTATTGTACTATGTAGTTAATAAGAAGTGATTTCTGGCACAATCTGGGACTATTTGACACAAAGAAGACACATGCCGTTCATGCCAACTTACAGACAGTGGCTCTATGCAACAAGTAAATATCATAGACCTGCAACAAATGCATCATTAACAAGACAGACCAGCATATATTTCACATATATGCCTGTGTTGGCCACTGTAATATCTCTGCCAACACTTGAGGCCTTTAAAAAGATGACAGTTTACGACAACATCTCCACTAACTAAGCTCAGCCTGTTGGTGCATGAAGCTGAGCGACCTCGTGTTATTCCCAGCAGAGCTCCTCCCACCTTCAACGTGGCAGAGGTCTAATCAGCCGCAGTGACCGACAACACTTGCGTGGGTGTGCGGGAGCCTTTAATGTATGATTGAATGCGGAAAGTATGTTTTATATGATGCAATCTTTTATTCATGTGTATATATTCATTAAAGCCAGCTCAGTGTCAGAAAGAGCATGTGCAGCACATGTCACTGACTATGAATTCAAGCCTTATGCATCAGTCAAAGGGAAATCTTTCTCGGTTGAATACATGTTACTTTAAAGGAGCAGATTCCTCCTAATGAGCATGTGGTGATTATTCCTGCAGCTGTGCATCGTTTTTATCGAGGGTCCTGGTTCAAGCTGTCAACACTTAAAGAAAATTGTACACATGAACAGTGATACATGAAGACAGAAATAAAGCCCCTACACATACATATTTCAGTGTTTGTGTTCATGTTGCGTGATCAGACATCTGCTCTGGAATATGTGGGGTTGCACACGTAGATGCTGTTAAAAGTCCTTGATTGACATTTTACACCAGCATTGGACCGACAGAACCTCACAGGAAAATCAATATATTTCAATGGGAAGACTGCAATTTGTGGAGTCGCTCCCACTGCCAAATTAAATCTGAGTTTACTAAATTTTTATACCTTGTTCGTTTTGAACTTTGACTTGCACTGTTCACCAATAACAATAGTCGTCACAGGGCTGACCTTTGACCTTCCTCTCCCTCTTTAAACGACATGTACACCCAGCTACATCAGTTCTCCAACCAGCCCTGCGAGTGCTGCCTATTTTACAAAGATGCTTGGTTCTCTGGTGTGAACTTCCACACTTGTTAGTTTACATAGCCCCCCCCCCTTTCCAACCTGAGCACATGTGTAATCACCAAGAGCAGGACGGACCTGTGAGCGATTGCAGGGCCTGAGGGAATTGCTTGTAGCCAATTTTGAAAAAAAACTAATAACACAGTCTAGCTTTTAATCCATCAACCATATGGGTCCAAATCAAACAAAATAACATGAGAAGAATGGATGGAAGGATGACGGGAAGCAGGAAAAAGCATAATGATGAAAAAGAAGCATTCATTTCCCCAAATGACAGCGTGTATTTTTCATTAACAAGGCGAAATTATAATTGAGGGGAAAAGGCGATTGTTAAGTCAAAATACTCCACCATTACAGACACTTCATTTCTGCTCACTGAGTATAAATATAACGTATAATTAATAATCTGGAAACAAAGCTGGAGAGACAGACAAAAATGAAAGGACTTATAGTGAGGCTGAGAAGGAATATGAGTCTAATGTAACATGGGACTTTTTTGTAAGATGAAAGAGCTTGGTGTGTGTGTGTGTGTGTGTGTGTGTGTTTGTCAGTGGGAGGTTGGTGTATTATTGATCCACCCTACTTCGGTAAAAGGTGTGATTACGATGGTCTGCTCCTTTTAAGTTTTGTATGTTTAATCTTGAATGTCCTGACAGTTTACCACACGTTGGCCTTGAATATATAATTTAATGAGGTTACTTTCTGTTCTGTCTGGCAACTCACCTGACTTAATAGAGCTAAGACGCATGCACGCGCACACACACACGCTGAGTAAATACAGGCTTTGCTTTAAGTGATTTATCAGTGATGACAACATGGCTTCCAGTAGCTTCTCAAATGTCTCTTTCTGTCACTGGATCATTGTGTAGTGTAGCATGAAGTGAGCGTAATGTGTACATCAGGGGTAGAAGTATTCAGATCCTTTACTTGAGTAAATAATGTAAAAATACTCTGTTACATGTGAAAGTCCTGCATTGAAAATTACAAAGTCCATGAGTACAACCAAGAAATGTGTACTTAAAAGTATTCAAAGTAAAAGTACTCATAGAAAACAGAGAAAGGTCAACAGTATGTCCATTCCAGGCCACCGTACTCTGTGCCTGTTGATCGTGTTGCGATTTCTATTTCCTCCTTTATTTCCCCCCCTGAAGCAAACATGAATCACGTCTCCCTCTTTAATCTCTCTCACATTTCCTCCCTCCATCTCTCCCACCGTACTTTTTTGTTGTTGTCCCCGTCGTGCGCAGTGACGTCCCCTCGGGCTGCTGCTGGTTTTCATCCCTGCTGATGACAGGACGTGCGTGCGTGCGTGTGTGTTTACAGTAATTTGTGTTGAGAGAAAGTGGGTTTACATGTGTGCACCCGTGTCAACACACACGCAACACAAACCAACTGTTGGTCAGGCCCAAGCGGCAACCTCCGCCGCTGAAAAATGAAGCCAATGCAGAAGTGCAAAAAAAGCTGCAGTTCCTCGAATAACCACTAGAGCAGGCCGCAGAAGGGAGTCAATTACATTTGAACCCCATGTTAAAATGTCCGATTTTACGACAGAAAAAAACATATTTACAGCCTGGTTCAAAACATGGCTCTAGTCTCATAAGCTGTTTTTCTACTCCATGACAACTCTGGGGGTGGGGGGACTAGTTTGATTATTTCGAATAAAGCGGCTTTTTTCAGCGGCTTTTTTCAGCGACCCGCCTCAGCTCCCCCATCGCTCCACCTCTTTGTCCATATTTGGAGTAACCGGAGGTAGGCTACCAAGATTACTACGCACTACGATTTGCTTGATTTTTGCTCTTCAGAAACCTATGGGTGATATCACGGACACTACGTCCATATTTTATACAGTCTATGGTCAGGCCTTCAGAAAGGGAACAGCATCACTCAATAAGTTTATATCCTCTACTCTCTCATGTTGATGCTTTTGCACTCTTGCAGATTTCTTTTGACATTAATGAAGGTGGTCTTTAGTGCCCATGATTCTAGCAGTCCTCAGTTCTCCATAACTGTATACAGTATATATGTATGTTCAGTATATGTGTGTCTGTGACGGCATGTATATTCTGTAGAAAGTTGGCGTGCAGGTTTT
Source organism: Centropyge bicolor (assembly GCA_037975185.1). Classification (NCBI taxonomy): domain Eukaryota; kingdom Metazoa; phylum Chordata; class Actinopteri; family Pomacanthidae; genus Centropyge; species Centropyge bicolor. The sequence goes on along the minus strand of JBBMOC010000010.1, from coordinate 11,052,364 downwards.
ACTCCATTTTCATAAACACACTGATGTTTGCTCACATGCAGCTTTTAATGGCTTTGCATTAGAGCGTCACTTCAGTGTTTGCGTGCAATCGGCTGTTTTTCAGCTTCTGAAAGCATATGAAATGTGACAACTGTGAGTTTTACCACTGGGTAACACTTTCCCATGCAAAGCCACACAGAGGATTCTCTCAGCTTCGAATCAACATTTCTCGCAGCGTTTTACTTTCATCTTCTTTTTTTCGCCCCCTTCACACACACACACACACACACACACACACACACACACATAGACACACACACACACACACTTTCGTGACTCTGCTCTTAGCTCCCCCTCCTCATTCCTCGGCCCCTGGAGACTGTCCTCTGCACCGGCATTTCCCACTGTATACTGTACGTGATAGATGTGGGATTTTCAGGCTGTCGGGCAGAAAAGGAGAGTGTGTGTGTGCAGTATATCGCATCTGATTACTGTGAGGACTGACGCTGGCTGACGGCTCACTCCTGCGAGGATGTTGATACTGAGATCTACAGGTGCATTTTCTAACTGAAAGCTCTTCTTCAACACAGGACTATCAAAGTTCAGGACCTACATTTCGTGGAATTAAAGTGGGGATGATGGGATTTAGTTTAATGTGGGATAAAGCCACAAGCTGTATTTTGTGGTCAGAACTCTCTGAGGTCCTGCTCTGTGAAGCTCATTCAACAACACACTATAGGAGAGTGGTTGCCTAACATAAATATAAAATGCATGTGTTAGATCACTCAGTAGGGATTAACAGACATGCAGCTATGAATGCTGGGTACCGCATTTACAATGCTGTTATAGAGTGAATGTTCCTGGCTCCATCTGTTAGGATTGGAATACACACAAAAAAAACATTGTGTTTTCATGACAGTTAACTATTGAAAGGGTGCAAATTTACTGCTTTGCTGTTTATATATGAAATGGTCAAAGTTTTAAAAAAAAGTCAGAGACAGCAATAATTTTGTGTTACAAAGAAACACTGAGACTATTTATTATATTGTTATTATTTATTATAATATGTTAAAGTATTCTAACAGATGCTTGTATGCAGGCCATCCTTTATCCTTATCCTATATCCTTTTGAAAATATGAATTCCCAACAATGGGACTAAGTCAAGTACAAGTGTAAGTTTTAAGTGTAGAGTCAAAGACACGTTCTTATTTTATTAGGGATTAGATAGAAAAAAATAATCATTAAACATGTAATAGCAAGTTAACAATTTCTTTATACTGAATAATTTATCACTCTGCTGTAAGCACTTCACAGCCTTTAGCACAGAGCTCAGTTCAACTAACTCGTCCTTAACCCTTTGAACATTTCAGTACAGACCAGTTTTCTGCAGCTGTGGCTTCTTAAACCAGTGTTTACTGAGACAAAGTAAGCACACTACATCCTGTATGTCTGTGCAGTAGAATTAGCAGTCCAAGCAGATTATTGAACTCAAACCCTGATGAATTACCTGCCTCAATTAACATGGATCCTCATTAGTGTAATTAGTGCATGTGTTTTTTAACCTTGTGACTTTTTCCTATACAAGTCAGCTGGGAGCTCGCTCTCGCTGCATCTTTCCATTTGTGTGTCTTTTTTTCCCCCCTGTCTGTTCTTTTCTCTCTGTCTGCCAAGCACACACACACACACACACACACACACACACACACACACACACACACACACACTCGTCTAATTACCCTTCCATTTCTGTTTTGCTTCTGACGGTGTGTTTGTGTATTAAGTATCTGTATTTATAGAGAGCCGTTATGTTTCACTAAACCTTGCATCCATGAAAGACTTGGAGGGAGATGATCCCACATGACTTCCTGTAGACTAACAACCACAGAACTTCCACTTGAGGGTAAACCATTTTGACAAAGTGTATCTGGACATGCCAGTCACTTTGCATTACGTTGCCTTTCAGTAGCACTCATTTAAATGGCTCCAGGTATTTTGTTTGCTACCTCAAAATAACCGTTATTAGGCTGCAGCTAATTTGGCAGCCTTTAGATCAAGCACTAATCTGACAGCTGCTAACTGGATCGTAAGCTTCCGGGATTTACTTTTTTACCCAGGCTCACTAGAAATACCTGGCAAAAACATGTTTTATTTTTTCATTGTGAGGAATTATTCAGGTGAGGAATCATTAGTATGACAGGAAGTTTGGGGGAAAGGGGTCGAGGTCAGCGACACTCTGGGCTGTTAGAGACACAGCACAGACTTCTGGGGAAGTCCAACATCACCAGCGCTGAGACATCAAAACAGCTGGTTATTTGATCTGACAGCACGCTGGCCCAGAGACGACACGTCTGCTCAACTGAGCACGCTCATGAAATTGATTTTGATCATGTTAGTAACCTGACATAATGTACAGAGTGAAATGTTGTACAAAACCTCTCATGGCACAGCGGGCGTGCCAATAACTAAATTACATATTGTCTGTACAGTGGCTATATCACAACCCTGAACCGAACCATGAATTGTATTTTTATTGAATCAAATCTATAACATGAACATACACCATACACATACAGCAATAATTGGATGCAATACAAACACACACATTCAATATTCAAATGAGCTGCCTCTTATGGATGGTTGATTTTGTGTGTGTGTGTATGTTTTGCTATAGTTGTGAGGACCAACTCTTGACAAACAACCTTTCTTGTGAGGACATTTTGTCTTGTGAGGACATTTTGCCTGGTCCTCACAAGGATTATGCTAGGATGCCTTGGTTTTAGGGTTAAGGTTAAAAATACCAAAAGTATATGGTTTGGGTAAAGGTTAGGGTCAGACATTCAGTTGTGAGGGTTAGGGTAAGGGGCTAGGGAATGCATTATGTCAATGGGACGTCCTCACAAGGATAGCAAAACAAACCTGTATGTGTGTGTGTGGTGGTGGTGGTCTGTGACATAGAGAAAAGATATGAGGAGACACAGATCTACTATAAGCACATCTTGATTATGGTGACCTACAAGGAGCAAATATATGTATCACTACCAAGTGACCTCCAGCGTGAAACCTGAATGCAACATGTAAGCATTTAAAGATGCACAACCACAACAGTTTATCCAGAATGTCCTCATTTCTTGTGAATTACAATCTAATCACTAATGTCACTTGTTTCAAAGTGAATCTTTTGTGGTGATTTGACAGTCATTGTTATTGTCAATGTAAAGAGAGAAGCTTTTTAAATCATGGTTTAAGCTGTAAGGTTTTTGCTGAGCATCAATGCTGTTCCTAAGCAACACGGCTGCACATTCAATACGTCCCGTTCTGTGGATGTAATGTAACTTAAACTAAATCTTGTTTCAGTCTGAGGCACTTGTATTTTGTTTGGATGCTTCCTATTGAGGAGACTTGTTCCTTACGCACAACTGAAAATTAAATGAAATATACTTACTTTCATGGCACTAAACGTTTCGGGATTCTGCACTTACAAGTTCCACTGAGGGGGATAAAGGCTACGAGACAAACATTGAGGTAAAGCATTTGTCAGGCTTTAAGTGAAGAAAAGAAAAACATTAAGAGGTAACATGCAGGATTATTGAACTGTAGGAAGAATAGTAGGCAGTCAGCTTGCTATGTACTTGATAATCATCATGCATACTGGTGTCTGTCAAGACATAATATGATGTCAGGACGTGCAATGCAATGCAATTAATTTATATACAAGTCATCTGAACTGTCTCTCTTCAATTCTGTGTGCCTCTCTACACGATGATGTTACAACTATTAACCACCCAGTTATACTGGATGGGATGTTTTCCCACCATCCGACATCAGGCCGGCTGGTTTCTGGGGATAACTGGTCTGTCGATCTCTATCCAGGGCAGCCTGTTATCAGGACGCCAGAGACAGAAACAATGCTTCAACTGTATTTGTCTTTCTTTTTATCACTGATGACAACTACTCACAGAGGGAGATCCAGCTAAAACCAAATTGTGTATTTTAGACTTGTCTGATCTAAAAGTAAACACATCTATATGGTTTCACAAAACCTTTGCAGGTTTGTCCTGTTGGAAATGTGGGAGAAATGGTAGATAGCTGCAACTAGATACTGCTGGGTATAAAGAGATGCTAGTGATGCCACAACCTGCTTTGACTTAAAAAAGTAACTTTTAAATTTAAATGTATGTACAATTACGTTTGGTAGTGGTTCATTCTAGACATTAGACAAACTCCTGCCAGGCACCTGTGGGAAGAAAGCAACCTCACAAGTTACATGACCCACACCAGCCAGCTGCTGTCAGTGGTGAAAACAGCAGCAGCTCAACCTCATAGACCTCCTGAGCTTCTCTATCTCAGTAGGTGAGAGTTAGAACAAAGACTAAGCAGTAAACTGTGGAGCTTTCCTTTGCAGCTCCGTCTTCATTCACCCATACGTTTGCATTACTGCTGCAGATGCACCTAGCTGATGGCAACTCTCGCACCCTTGATACCTGTTCTCCTCATGGGTCAACTGGTGCCTGTTCTCATTGTTTAAGGAACCAATCTTTCTTCAGGAGAAGGTCTTCTGGAGGTGCTGATCTAAATTCATCACACTGGGATTAGTGGGCTTAGAGCAGTGCACACTGGAGGCCATGCTTAGATGAAGCTCAATCCACAAAGTAACTCAAGACCCATAACCTGGAGCTTCTCATAACTGGATCACAATTTTGGACTCATCAGACCAAAGTACAGATGTCCACTGGTCAAATGTCCGTTCTTTGTGTTAATGGCCCAAGCAAATCTCTTGTTGGTCTCCCTCAGTTGTGGTTTCTTTGAGATGTGTCTGCATCTTGAACTCTGTGAAGCTTTTCTGCGAGCTCTAATCTGAGGTGCCATTTATTTCATCATAGCATTGGATGGTTTTAGTGACTACGCTTGGAGGTTCATAACAAAGTTTTTGAAATTTTCTGGATTGACTGGCCTTCATGTCTTAAAATAATAATGGGCTGATTCCTCAGTTGAGCAGTTCTTGCCATTGTATGGATTACTACAGTAGTCAAATAGACATTAGCTATATACCAACTCTACTTCAGCACAGCAAAACTAACTGGTTTCAAATGCATGAAGAAGTTTCCAGAACTTCATTTTCATTGTGCTAAAAATTTCTACTGCATTAACTTAAATGGTGCATTTGTCTTTAAGAAACACACGAGAACAAAGAATAAATAAAACCGGAATGAGATAGAAATATCAATACAAAATCTATTCAATGTGAAGGAAAAAAAATACAATGAACAATAAAATACAACTAATGAAAAGCAATCAGCTGTACTGGGGTGGTTGGTTTAGAAATATTGCACACAATCAATGGCTTGAAGTATCACCTAAATAAATATTGCACATGCTCAACACCGATGATGGAAACATGGTGTTTTCTTCTTAAGTGATGGCATCACACTTGTATCCCAGCATTTAGCGTTAGCCTGTGGTGGTATGCGCACCGCCATGACAACAACAACTGTATAATTCCTGGACAAGTGAAATGGTCGCCACTTAAACATTAAATATTCCAGGCCCGGAGAGCAGAGTTTATTGATTGTGGTTGTGTTCGTGCACCATGTTTCATTTGTGTAAACACAGTCCAACACCTGATTTGTAGCGTGTTAGTCTAAACACGTTGTTGCCATGTTGCAAATGAGCTGCATTTATTTCCCCCAAGAGCATCTTGAAAACAGTGGTGAATAGTAGAAACACAACTTGTTACAATATGCACAAGTTACAGGTGAGTAAGTTACCATAAGACCTATAAAGGCCTTTTTGATATTGCACGTTCATGTTACTGTTAATATCCTGTATATATCTTTTTCATTTTGATTTTATTCTATCATATTTTATCTCTATTTTTTAACTCAAACAGTGTTCATAGAGGAAGGCAATAGAAGAATTTCCTTGTACAGGGAAACTTGTTTCTTTTTATGCTTTGACCTTTGACCTTGATAAAGTGATGTCATTGTAATGTAACCAAACTTTGTTCAAAAATTAATAATCATTATTTGCTTTGCCTTTTCAACAAACTGCAACATCTACTCTTTTATTCGAAAATGTCTCCTGAAAAAAAAAAATCCTCGCTCATTTCTCCCAGAACAGTCTGCTGCAGGACGTACCAGACTGTCTCACTTCACCTCACTTCCGTCCGTCAGATGCTCAGCTGTGAACATGCTGCTGAAATCCCATAACTTGTACTTGGCAGCCGTTCAGTTTGCCAAGGCTGCTACGAAACTGTAGCTTGATAACATTTTATTCAAGGATCTACACACCGATACCAACAGCAGCAGCAGCGCAGCGGCGAAGCTGAAAGCCTGCGATGCTTTGTTGCGCAGCTGTTTTTAGAAGCCGACTCTTCACGGTGCGTGTTTACATGGACGACTTGTTTAGATGCATACCATCACAGTACAGCTGTGTAATAGAGTCCTCTGTGCTGCCATGATTTGTTGAATACATCAGTGTACACATCCCTCCTGCTATATTGATCCTGTGGTAAACTGCTTGTTTTGTCCACTGTAAAGAGTGTTCGCTCACACACACACACTCACACACAGTTGTGCACACACATACATACATCATTAAGAGACTGAGCAAGCTATCTTCTGTGGCTTTGGATCAATGTTACAACACTATTTTTTTGTTGTTTTGAAAGATTAGACCTCAGTGCAAACTTACACAGTCACACAAGACAACCCACGTATGGATAAATACAGACAGTGCTGGAATCCACATGTGGTAGCAGCAGAAATACTGAAAGTAGTACCACATCAAAATATAAAGTACCAAAAATGATCCATTTCAGAATCATCTGTATTATGTCATTGGATTATAACTATGGATGTATTAATGTATGAGGATCAATTTAATGTTGCAGCTGGTAAACATGGAGCTAATTGTAACTACTTTATGTACTGCTGAGTAGCTTAATCTGTAATAATACACAATTTATGAGCTGATCATATTTTCTCTTAATCTGAATTGACAAAGTGATTAGATATACTATATTTGCTCCACTGTTGTTTTAGATGGTTAATGTAGATTATATTGTATTAAAGCGAGAACTTTGTTAAACAGACCCTGATGTGCCAGGTGTTATATTCTTTCTGGAAATAGCTGTAGATAGGCCTGGCTGTAGTTTTCCATTGTCCATGGTGGATGGGACATCTGTGTTTCCAGCTTCACGCATCTTTTATGATCCCTGATTGATTGGCAGTACTTGAACATTGCTCACAGTGTATGGAATTGTAATGACTGATGAAAAAAATGAATTGAAATGCTTTCACATGCTCCTTGCAAGATACTTCTAAGTTGTAAAGTTGACTTGTTGCACAAAAAAATGGAGAATGTAGCTAATGGAATAAAGCCAGCTAGCTTCGATCCTGTGGAAAGATGAGACATGCAAATGATTTTCCTGAATTAGCGAGCAAAAGGTTGTTGCAGGCGTGTGAACCTTTGGATGACTTTAGACGTGATTTGACAAAATCTTATAAAGACTTGAAACTTGACTCATAGTGACTCATAACCTCATTTGGACTTTAGCCTTTTGACTTGAAATAACTTGATATTATGCACAAGGCAAAATATTAACATTTATGTTGTGAAGAAATGAATAATCTTTTTTTCCTCACAATGGCAATTTGAATACATCAGAAAACAGTGAATAGCAAAGTGCATGCAGGACGAGAAAGTGTGTTTTACACAAGCATATGATCACATTTGGAAAGTGCAGCATCCAGGTAACCAGACTTTTATTAACTTTCACCCGTGTGAATGACAAACATCTCAGGCATCAATTTATTTCAGCTGTATCTAATCAATATTGATGCTATAGGCTACTTGCCAAAAGGCTAAAATAAATCTTTTATCTGATTAATGTGCTCTGCAATGACATCATGCACATCACAAGTGGCTAAACCTCCTCTCTGTCTAATGGCTTTGCGATGATTTCAGATGTCGCAATCTCCAACGTAAACTTTAATTCATATCAATATTTTAAGTTGATCAATTGTTGATCAGTTGTAAACACACATTTAAGATTCAGGACTTGTCACTTCAGAGCCAAGACTGGAGACTAATTGTGACTTGCAAAACAATGAGTCCCACCTCTGGGTCGTTGTATGGACATGGCGTCCACACACTCATCTCCCAGAATGTCACATTTCATTAAGGCTGTCATTAACACACATTTGGACTCCATTCATGTGTGTTTACCCCATGTGGAGGGAGAAGGGCAGAGAGTGACAGCGAGAAAGAGTGACTGAAATTGAAAGTCACTGACAATTGAATGTGAAGGAACGGCAATTAAACAAAGATGTCTGAATTACATCCTACTGTGATTCATCCTTGATTGCTGGGTGTGTGAGTGTGTGCCGGAAGGAGTGTGGGTGGAGGACGGGACAAGATTTGTGAGACTGTTAGTTGTGAATAAAAGCCTGACATGAGTGGGATTGTTGAGGTGTCATGTTATCTGCCAGACACCAAGCTTCTAGCAAACCAGCGTCTTGTCTGATTTACACTGGAGTCACACGGCACGACTGAACAGACTGCGTAAAGATTGGACATCACACACGTGAACAACTGGCATTCACTCCCTATTCCTGGTATGGCAGTGGTAGAGAAGACACACACACACTGCCAAGTCGTTTTTCAGAACATGCGCTAAAAACCACAACATCTTGGATAACTCGTCAAAGCTGCTACGAGAGAGCAGAGTGACATCAAACTTCAGATGTGCTGTTCAATAGTGATGATTCGTAGATATATGCCACCTGTATGCAGAGATAGAGAGGATTAGAGTCCTACAGGTTCTGGCAGTAAAACAAGCTGAGATTGAATAAATGCTTCTGTCTTCAGTTGATCATGCAAAACACACAAGCTATGCGGCACCTTGAATATATTCAAATTACAGTAGTTCTAGTCTAAGTATGTTTGGCAAAGAAAGGCCAAGTCCCTGGTTGACATTTGAGTTTGTATGTATCATCATTATTACACTTTCTATTAGTATTTATGACCAATGACAGATGTCTTTTTCCACCTCACCTGTTGAACTGAATAGGAATGAGGGACTTTATGAGGGAGATGTATTGGCAGATACTGAAATATTATAAATACAGTATCTCATAATTACCTATTTACATATTCAGCAGAACAACATCACATTCATTGTCTGATATTCACATTCAGCTCTGAGGGAAACATCTGACTCTCCTGAAAGCTCATCTATATTCTCCAGCTATGGTGCTAACTTTGCAGTTAACTTGCTGCCATTTGATGCTGGGCAGGTAGTGAGTCTGTAAACAGGGGTTGATGAGTGCATGGACAGTGAACCCTAAACATTATAGTTGTGGGCCATAAAACCAAAACAATAATCTGAAAGAAGCTAAAAAGCTACATATAGAAGGAACTTGTAGGGACAGGTGATAATTCTCTGTGACCTTGCCACTACAAGTGACCACTCTCACATCACACATTGTCTTTTGATCCATTGTTAATATAAGAATATGAGTTAATATAAGAATCAACGAGGAAAACAGTCAGTGTTCCCAGCTGGAGCCAGCTGGAGCTCAACCACCAAAAGAGCCGGAACCAAGGGAACGTAAAGGACAGTAAATGGAGAAATGAAGCTTGAGCGATGTGAGGGTGTCAGTCCATTTAAAGCCTTATAGGTAAGAAGGAGGACTCTGAAATCAGCTCTTACGTGGACTGGGAGCCACTGTAGAATACCATTACTATAGGAATTAACTTCTTAGATCTGAGGACTGGCAATATCAATGTGACATTAGCATCATACTATAATAGCATGTGATATAGGCAGCTTTTGTGTCTCTAAGGAATCATACACAAACCCAACTAGTAGTCACACGTGAAGTCTCAATCACAGCCTTCAAATTAAACTGGATGGACAGGAATCCATCCTCCCTCTGAGCATTCTCCAGGAAATCCATCCATGCTTCATTCCTTCTTTAATGAATTCCTCTCTCACTTCATTCTCTTTTCCTTTCCCTTCTTCCTTTATCTTTCCTTTGGGTTTTTATGCGCACATAATGCTTTAATTGAGGCTGATTGAGGGGAGGAGACAGGGATTGGTTTTGAAACGGTCTGCCATTTAAATATATCTTTGATTTTCAAATGGGTTGCCGTTTAATTATCACATCCCACGAGTCTCTCTTTGCCTCCTTAATGTACGAAATAAATAAGAGCAGAAGAGCGTAGAGAATGCTACAAAGATACATATAAGCCAGTGAAGTGCCATCAATAACAGATGTTCCCTCTTCACTGCAGCTAATCCCCAACTAATAAAATCACTTCTGTCCAGAAGAGGCCTTTAATCAGCAATGTGTAAAAAATCGATAAAATACATTTTAATTACAAACCTTTTCTTTGATTTACCAGCAGTTTGGCTTCTAAAAACCCTGTATATTCCAAGTGAAGTTTGTGGTAAACACAAATTCAGCTAAATGACAGCTTTCAAATTTAATTGATACGTTGCTGAGCTCCATTTAGTTTATGCTGCTGTATATACCTATATGTATATACTATCAAGTTCTCTGTTTCAAGAAGTGGCCTGAAAACACTGTGTCAAGCCGACACACTTGCTTCCGGCTAACTCATAATCTCAGACTAACAAGAACCCTGTAAATGATCTTAAATATGCATGATGGCTAAAGCTAGGAATGAGTAGGATTATTGGACATGTACCTGATAGATTTTCTTGTTTTTCTGTTTGATTGTGAGCACAGACCTGCCAATGGAAAGAAATCAAACCCCGGTGCCACAACACCAAGGTGGCATTCTTAAAATACCCTATTGTGTGATTTTTATTTCAATGTATTTTTTTACAAAAATACATTTGACAAAGTGGGGGTTGTAGGTCTGAGGAAGAAACATGTATGAATGAATTAGGAAATTAGATATTCTGTTTGACTCGAGTGTGTCCTCAAAGTGCTGCAGTATGGATTGTTTGTCGCTCGGTTAGTGAGTTTCTTCAAGCCCCTTCACATTGTCTTTTAGAGCTAGTCAAACCTAAAAGTGTTTTCCCACAGAGGAAATACATTCCTGACCAGTGAAAGTAAGACCAAAGTGTGTCCTGACATCTGTGCATAAACAGATGCAGGGCTCAAAAAACATTCTGAAAAATGCTGTCAGAAAGTCAATCTGACCGTCTGGTCAAGTCAAGTCAAGCGGTTGACAGCACAGGCCCTGACCGGGGAATTTTCTAATGTAATCTGTATTCCCACTTAATACCTCAGCTGCTAGTAGATTTTGCATGCACTGACACACTGGCAGTGTTTCTTTGTAAAGTGAATTGCTGACTATGGGTCACTTTTGGACTTAGACTAATTAAAATTCATGCCGCTTGCCAAAGTTATTAGCTTTATGATATTGTTCGAAATTAATCCTCTGAACTTCATATTGTAAACATGCCACCAACCTCCAAAAAATCCACATTAAGCTGCAGACACTCTTACATTTTGTCCCAGGGATGCCATATGGGAGAATTGTGTTGTTGATTTGCAATGATCTTTACAGTGTAATTGTCTATAGTGTATGCAGGGTGTAACATGGGGCACAGTGATAATGACTACTGAATGAAATTCCCATTAAATTCAAGTTTTCCTCATTTTGGGATTGACCCCCTGGAACTCCCCGAACCCCATACTGTGGAGTGTTTCACATTTTAAATTAAAATAGTTTCTTTAGTGATCCAGCTCTCCCCAAAAGGAAAAGACGACGGGTCGCATGCAGAAGAAAACTTGGGGGCCTCTGTCTTTCGCCAAAACGTCCTGATGTTATAATGTTTCTCATTATATGGATTCTGCTTTAAGGCTGCTCTGTCTGCAGGCATTTCAATAACCTGCTGATTTCAGTAATGAGTTCATCTGGTCTGATGGATACAAGCTGGCATGCCTTACATGCTTTCAAGTGAGAGAGAAAAAAAAAACATTGAATTTCACTTTTTACATATTTTTTAACACTTCGATTTATATTTAACTTCTTTCTATAATGGAAAAAAGGAAGAAGGGGTGCACATTGGAAGTGAACAGTGGGAGTGTTTTAGCTTCTGGGATTGGCTCAACACTGGTTTTCTACTTCTATGTTTAACTGCTGACATCCAATATGTTTTCTAAGACATAAAATGCTCTTTTGAATGCATGTCAACACTCACTAGCTTAATAAAAACGTGAATTAGTAGAATGAATAGCTTGACATTTTGGGGAGTATGTTATTCATTTTCATGCAGATTTTGAAAACAATCAATACCTTGGAACATCATCAGTGTTGCAGGTATTTGGTCATAAACTAAAGCATTGCTTGATAATGACATTAGACGTTAAGGGAAGACCACAGTTCAGTCGGAGGGCGACACATGAAGCCAGAAATGTGAACCTCATGGTGGCACTAGAGGAAAAGTCTCACACATGCACACACAATATATTTCATATCCCACTGGTTGTAACATTAAAATACTTTAGGTTGTGTTTAGGGACATTAAAGAGTAATTAGTCCTGCAGCATGGAGTCACTAATACAATTTCAGCTAATAAAGACATGAGGAAGGATGATTCATCTCAACGTCAATGCATTTAGTGCTGTTTTTAACATCGTATTCAGTGCTGATATTACAGTAGGTGTCTCAAAGCCAGAACATTAGTATCTTTTCAGAAATATTCAGAAAATGCTGTCGTCATTATCCTCTGTCCCCGCTCTGACTTTCGCTGAAGCTAAAACTTTTGCATGAGCTAAACTTTACACAGTTTAAGACACAAAGGGGAGACAAAGTAAGAGAGACGGAGATAGAAAGTAAAAGTGACAGTGAGAGGGAGGAGACGACTGACGCCGAGATATCTTTAGCTTGGACAGACTGCACTCACTTTCACTTGTCTCCTCCATCCTGATTCCGTTTCCCTCTGGTTTTCTCCCGAGAGCTGACAAGTGGAAACAAAGGAGAGACAGACGCTGACAGCGACACAGCAGGGGGTCGGTTATGAGACCACACAGTGTCTGCATGGGGACCTTTGGTTTGCTGAGCCCTTTTAGCATGTCATACTGTAACTCTGGAAGTTAAACTTTTTCACTTCTAAATGAGAGGTGGCTGCTGTGTATGGGAGCTCCTTTAATGGTCTGACATCAAGGTAACTCAGGTAATCTCAGGCCACAAGTACAAACTTTCAATGTGTTGACAAAACAAACAAACAAAAAAACTTTGCTCAAGGTCCATTATGAGATTTTCCCTAAGCTTTTCACCTCAGCTTGTGGCCTGTGTCAGTGGGTGGAGTGTGCTCAGTTGTCAAGTATGGAACTTCCTGTCACATGATAACAGGTGGTTGTAGGTGGACTGATCTGCTGGGACATGTATCTTTGTTCAAAAAGTGTCTCTGGGATCTGATGTAATCTTCTTGCTCTTCCGGTCTCCATCCACTGACTCTTGGTCAATGACTGTGACCCCTTCATCCTCCAGTAAATGCAGTGGCCTGTTTGGTCTGGAGCAGAGATCTTGTGGCATTAAATGGTTTATGGTATTTGCTGATGTCTTGTGACTTGAAAACGGGCTTGATGCTTCAACAACCCAGCCACATAAGAACATCTCAGTGGAATGCTTGGGATGTACATGATGACATCGGAGCTATGTCCATTACAGTGACAAAATGCTATTTGCTGAAGAAAACAGAAATATGCTGTTGAAAGCTCTAGAAAGAGCTACTAAGTGGACCCTAATATTAGATTAGATTTTCTTCCCTAATTCCTTTTTCATGTGTCTTGAATAAATGAAAAAAAAAAATAGATATATGATTAACTTCACTTGCATTTTGGAAGCAACTCTCCACCACAACGTGCCAAGATATACTTGTGTTTTAAAATTTATATTTCTTCCTCTCTTACGTAAATTTCAGTGCAAAATATTGCATCCATCCATCTAAGCAAGGTGGCCCAGATGTCCACCTCCCCATTCATGATCTCCAGCACCAGCTAGGAGGGATCTCAAGGTCTACCCAGGATAGGTCAGTGTCATGTGTTTGTGTGTCACAGGATTTCTCCAAGTTGGACATGCCTAGGATATCCCAGCAGGGTGCCGTATGAGTCCTGTGGACACTTTCAGGATGTCAGTCCCTAAGGGTGGGCCCTGCTACCCTGGGATGGAAACTCATCTCAGCTGCTTGTATCCATGATATTATGATCTTGTGGTAATCCAAACCTTATGACCACAGGCGGGAGCTGGAAAATAAATTGAAGGGTTAATTCAGAGCTATACCTTCCCTTGAGGAAGCAACTCACCTCCAACCCAAAATAGTCATTTCACCATTTTCCAAGTACCTTGGCTTCAGACTTACACCCCACTGGCTTCATACTGAGCTGCAGTGCACACTGGTGATCATGGTCTGATAAAGAACTGCATCATCTGCATAGCAAACCCCCTACTACTTAAAAATGGGCTTGATTTTTTAAGACTGACATGTTCATTCGTGTAATTCCTTTCTAAGGAAATTCAAAGCATAGTGTGTATAACAACTTTATCAATACATAAGCACCTTGGAAAAACTTTGGCAATTTTTTAAATAGATGCATTCAGTATGAGGTAAACTTTTAAGAACTTGTGTAAACTTTTGAAAACTTGCAGCAGAATCATTTTTCACAAACTTATTTTTCTCACTTTCCCCAGCTTGGGCGATGTTTGCTCTCTCCCTGGGACAGAGATTTGATAATAACATCTGACACTATTTCCATTTGGTGGCTCAAAAGTAGCACGGCCGTGACCTTTTATGGCACTAAACACCCATCTCGAATATCTTAACAATAAAGTCTAAAGCCCCTCAAGTGTTCAAACATGAAAGGGATTGATTGAGAGGAAGAGAGACAGAGGGAGACATTTCAGAATGGATTCAGTAGAGTTGGTAAATTGATGGATTTTGTCGAGCTCAGTGGGACCAATAGGACTGCAACAGCAGAGGTCCATGTTGTACTGAAGGCAGACCAAAGCAGATACCGACACTAATTGGATATAGTGGGTGTGCCAGGATACACATCTGGGGCCTGTTTGTGTGCTTGTGTGCGTCTTTGTGTTTTCATCTATGATTGTCATAGGGGTTCATTTTAGGACAGCAGTTTGAAGCCTTTTTCATTTATTGATTTAGAATAAAAATAAAAGTACAATTGATCCCACGCCATGGTTTCTCCCTATGTGTGTGCGTGTACTTTTACTCGCTACACAGTGAGGACTGGAACAAGTTGTAAACCAACTGAGTGAGGACAATTTTAGAAAATGAGTACATTTTGGTCCTTACGACTGCAAAAGGCTGTTTGAAGACTTAAGACTTGGTTTTAAAGGTTAGGCCAGAATTAGATTTAGGTTAGGTAAGAGTTGGTATTTAGTTGTGATGGTTAACAGTAGGGCAAGAGGCTACTTTATGTGATGAAGGTTCTCACAAGTATGGAAATACAAATGTGTGTGTGTGTTCCACAGAGGGAAGAAGGGATTTATCAAAAAAAGTGGGCAAGTCTTAGAGACAACATGAGTAATTCTGAACCTCGGAGTCTCGTCTGCGTGATTAATGCTTGCTGTCAGCTTTTTGGCTGTTAACTTTCAGAAGCAGAGAAACTATTTACTTTTCCAAAGATTATTTTTATGGCATTTTTGTTTCACAGTGCAATTAAAATAGTTAGCAGTGACAGGAAAGGTGGGGGAAGGGAAGGTGAGAATTAGTGATGGGGAAAGCAGTTTTTTACTAAATCACTAGAATTTGTAAAAAGATTTCATCAGAAGATTCGTTCACTGAATCGTTCAGTGCTTGACCAGATTTTTGACTGCGTAGTCCCACTCACAGAACTGAAACTCGACCGAATGTTCAGTTTAGCTTGCTTATTAGTGATCTTAGGTGGTCATTCATGAAGGATAAGCCAGTAAGCTGGTATAACAAAGTCCTACCCTATTATGCACAGTATAGTTTCAAGCCACCAAAATATTCAATAAAATGTTTGGCTTCAGGCAAGCAAGACAACAATGCCACCACTCCATAACCTCTATAAACATCGAAGGTACTGAATAATGATAATAATGAAACAAATCTAATTCCTGCCACCATTGCAGTGTTGCTCATATGATCTCCTGATTTGGATTTTGTTGTTTTTGTTTATGGTTAATATCTGTTTTTCCTTTGTTTGTTTTTTTAAATACAAGATTTAAGAGTCTTGCCTCATCTTTGTTGGGGTCTGAACTCTTCTCGCTGGCTTGATTTGGGTGGAGCTCAGCCAGAAAAGCTGATGTCATGTACTACTGTGCACCAATCAGGATTTAGAAACACTTGAATCGCAATCTGATGACGGTCGTTGGGCTGTTTGAGTTTTTGAGCACTGAAATCTTCACAAATAAAACATAAGGATGCTGAGTTCCAATTTTATATTTTAATGACTCATGAATATTTAATGCAGTCCTTTTAAACAATTATAGTTTACATCAAGCTGCATCCTCCCTCATGTGGATTTACTGCTGAAGGCATACGATGTCACTCTTACCTAAACTTATCTAAGTCTTCTGAGTGTCTAAACTTAACCATAAAATCATTCATCATGTTAATGGAATGTACTGCAGTTAGCAGATAAGTTTATTAAATCTATTGCAATGTAGTAGATGGGTAGGTTGGTATGTAGGGAGGTAGATAAACATATAATAATAGAATTAACTTACAAAATAAAGGACCGTAATGTTTACTCTAGTCTATACACAATGATATTGATATGCTGTATTATAGAATGTAGATCACTGCATGTTTGCTATATTATGCCAAAAGCTGCACAGTGAGTCTGTTGGGATGCAAATGATTAAAAAAAGTTTATAGTTCCAATAAATAATAACAGAAGAAATATGTTCTTCACCTCAGGCCAACTGCAACAAGTTATTACACGCATTTGTATCCAACAGCATTATCAAATTTGTTTATTGCATTTGTGTCCTCCTTAAAAATTTCCGCAGTGCATCAATGGTAGGCTTAATGTATTTCTGTTCTTGGCCTTTGCACCAGTACAACAGAGAGAGTGGGATAAAGTGAAGTAGAGCGGGGCGAGAAAGGATCGTGAAGGGAGAGCGGAAGGTTTTGTGGATGTTTGCCTCGAGGCTGTGGAGGACAGACACGGACACCGTGAATCAGACAGAGAGAGGGAGAGAGGCCGGGGTTGGTGAGAGGACAGAGGGGAGCGAGGGATGAATTAAAGGATGAAGGAAAAAGAGATGGATGAATACTGAATGGGAAAATTTCAAATAGTCGCTAAGAATCTCTCAGGACTTTGGTGAACATTTTTGCATTGCCAGGGCATTAAATAAGAACATGAGCTCAATATGAGACTCGAGGACCAGGGAGGTATGGAGAGGGAGAACAGTGAAGTATGAGAACAAAAATAGATTGAAATAGATATGACTATGAGAGGAGTAATAGACAGATAGAAAGATGTTGGGGGGGGGGGTGAAGAATAGGGGTCGAGACAAGTACTTGTGGGGGTGGAAGGAGAGAGGAGAGGGCGTGAGGCAGACGTGCATTTAACTCATTGTAAGAGATTCCCGGCAGGCTGAGTGGGATATGATCGGCTGCGTGTTACAGCCTAGATGGTGACTCATTCTGAGACAGTGACAGAGAAAGAATATCTGCAACTTTCTTCCACCTTAAACTTTGTGACACTCACCTGAGAAATGACTGTGAGCATCTGAAGCACAGAAATACTTCACTGCCCCTCAGCCCTGCCTACAAGTTTTCTCAGAAATAATAATAAAAAAAAAATCTCACTGCTTTGGTTTAATTCAGATTCATATATTAGACGCATTGGATTTTTTGTTTTGATTCTAAAAAAAATAATATTTCATCATTACTACACATTGTTACATGTTACAATATACTAGGATATTGGCAGTGGCATGCTGATATACTGTAATGCACTAGTGCCAAAGCTGCACAGTACAACACAACTTTGTATGTGCTATTGCTTTTGTACCACAATTTTATTAATATGATTAAAAATAGTTGCAATAGCTGAGAAAACATGAACAAAGGTACACAAAAAAGTCCTGAAAGCTAAATTCTACATGAAAGCTCATTTAAAATCCAGTTTGCAGTGTGAACACTCTGTAGTTTATTAGTCTCCTCAAAAGTCGTTGATTTTTTTTTTTTTGTCAATTGTCTGATATTTTTAACTGTCTTGCCCTTCACTTCTCAGCAAAACACAAATGACTAAATGCACAAATTCATGGTGAAAGGACACATAAGACTTGATATTTGGTTTTCTTGTTCATTTTGTCCACTTGAAGATGAAAACAGAAAACATGTCTTTTTACAGCAGCAAGTCATAAAGGAAGAAATACTGAAAAATCTACCTTGACAGTACTTAGTGCTCAACAGCTCATCTTTAGGAGACACTTAATGGTTTGTATTGAGTTTCTTCTACAGTCCATTAAAATACTCTATTTGCTGTGGCCGAATCTTGATGCAACATGTTTTTGCATAATTTTACAGTTTGAAGTGTCGCAACAGTTTGGATTGGAGTATTACTTTACTGTGTCGCAAATACTAAGAAGTGGATGCTTGACATGTTGTGAAGGTGAAGTTGCTCTCATAGGTTTGAATAGGTCCTGCAGTTCCCCGATCTGGATGTTGTACTTTTCAATATTCAATTCATTGGAACTATCTGGGCTGAGTTTACTGTGCAGAACTCGCCAGTCAAACACAGCTCTCACACGGCTCGGTGTGCAGTTTCACTCAGAGAGCAAACATGGATCCCACTAATAGCAATATTATGACCAACATTTCTTGTAATGTTTATTGATGTTTCAGCTTCCTATAAAACGTAGTGTTTCAATGCACTTATGTGGTAAAGCAGAAATGAATAACCATAAAAGATGCGTCAGGTTGTCCACTGTGGAAACAGGCGTTCTTGGAGTCTCCTTTTCCACCACTTCATATTTTCTTTGTGAACATCAGAGCTTTAACATGTATGTTTCTTCTGATGTAGTGGAAAAGACAGGAGCGCCGAAGTTCCGAGTTTAATTCCTGTTGCTTCTTAGTATCTGGAACCACTTTGTCAAAGAAGTATTTTTTGACAGAAATTAAAAGACTTATCTATTAACTCTGTCAGACTTTTTTATTTCAATTAAAGCGAAGGAAAGATATTTTTTATATTGTAGAACATCCACTCATATCCAGCAAAGCAATTCTGAGGATAAAGGCCCCCCATCATTATTATGTGAATTGAGGGCCAGTGTTTGGAAACGAGTGAGCTGAAAGCCAATTTAGGCTGGTTAAGTGGGAGCAGCTAGAAAGTGGGCTGTGGTCCCTGCTCCTCTGCCCAGCGGAGATGAGTGAAATGAAGGAGTGAAAGAAAGGCAGGATCCAGCCCTCCCAGCTAGAACAAGTCATGTGTCAGCTATCTCTCCAATTACCAACCTCTGAGAGCACAAGAGGGAACAACATCCCACCCCCCACACACAGCACCGAAACAGCTTCTGTTCCTCGTTTTACTGGATCTAGTGGAGTTGGTGAGGGAGAGAGCAACATGATGCAATTATCAGTTTTTTGTGAGCCTTCCTGCTGCTCTGGTCAACTGAGAGAGGTGGGGGTGATGGGGTAAACTGATGTGACCCTTTGGCATTGCCGGTGTACTTTGGAACATGTTTTTCATAGAGCTGTCGATCAATTAGGAAGGAGTTAATTAATTGCACAATTTACTGTGCTAAGTGTTAATTGCTTTTTGCTGTGACACCCAAGTCGTTGTCATTGCTCTCAGAAATCTAATAGTCCCCCGTGAGAGCGATGTCCTTCGCTTGCTCACACATGTTCATCTCTCTTTGCCCTCTCTCCTTCATGCAAAGTGCGTATTCTCTGTCCAACTTCTACTATGTTAATCACTATAGGTGGCGCTCTGCACAGCACAAGCTTGCCCAGAATTTGGAGTACAACATCTTCAGTTGATCACAAAGAATGTTTGGCTAGTGTTGAACTCAAAATGCCTAATAGCAATATAGAAACTGTCTTTCAGCGAGTGCCCCAAAACGACATACTGTTCGTTTACATTCAAGTGGAAAAGCTCCCCAGTGGCTGCAGGAATCATGATGGGAGCAGAGGAGGAAATCTGTCCGAATCACAGAAACGGTCCCAAATACTGGGCTCTAACATGGCAGACTGCAGTTCATTTCCCATGTCCAACAGTTTAAAGCATGACCATAATGATGATGTCCCTGACCATACCTACATGTTTGCTAATGTAACCATGACAACAAAGTCTCCACAACACAGAATAGGTAAGTATCATTATTACCCACGACTCCTTCAAGGCTTTTAATCACTGAATGACTATTCAACAATCGGCCTCATGGTGAAGACAAGACTTCCTCCCTGATCCTAACTATCAAAACGCATTAACACAATATGACTAAAATCACATTCAATTTGTCGGCAAATTGAATGTGAGTTAGTGATTTACATTTTTCAGGCGTATGTAATTTCAAAATAGTGTCTAATTAATTAAAATGCAGTCACTAGTTATTTATCATAATGGACATGTTAGCTTCATGTTAACTTAGCAGTTTTTCTGAAGCTAATTTAGAGTTTTCTTTTCCTATTTCCATTTTAATTAATACTTAACAAAAGATTTTTTTTTAAACCATTATAAGCAAAACATTCATGAATAAGGCTCATTGTCCGTTGTCACAGATCCAATTGAAGGCTAAACAATGAGGCATAAGATAAATAAATTGCATGTTGCCCTAAATAGTCATGTGACCTTTGGCTTGGGAAAAGACCCAGACTAGGTCTCAGAATTAGTTTTGGCTTTCAGTCTGTGCTGAGCTTAAACTTGCGGGGATCATTTGTGACGTCTATTCTTGATGCATGAGGAAGAGCTCCAAGCTGGAAGTGCGCTGTAACAGAGGAGCTGCCCTACTGAACGCGTGTTGTGTGTTATCAGATAAAAACCCAGACTTTGTTTTGTAGTTAACATCTCCTCACCGTCTTCTGTTTCATTCTTTGCAGAGCCACTGGGAACTCTTTATTTCCGCTGCTTTTCTTGGAGATACCAGTATCCACAGCGGCCCAGTGCTACTTTTTGCCTGTCACTTTTTCTTTCTCTGAGGCTTAAAGCAATATTTCACTTTGCTGGAAGATTTTTCACTTCTCAGAATGCCTCCCTCTCCCAGTTGGAGGACCGAAGCCTCCCTAAAGAAGCGTAGGGGGAAATCACTGCGACGTTGCCATCTTGTAATGTAGAATTTAATAAGTTGACATTTTGCTCAGACACTTTCAGCAGAGCCAAATGGGAGTGGGAACTGACAAAAAATTTATATCAAGACGACAAACACGTCGAGGAGGGTGGACTTTGATTCAGATTATAGCCTCCACCCTACAGAGAATGTCGTGGATGTGCTCAACAGCAGGGTTTCTCCTTTTTTTTTTCTTATCTGTGAACCCATTTTTCATTCCATTTTTTTTTCTCATGACATCAGCAAGGGAGCCTCCCCCGTGAATTAAAGCATGGTCGTTTCACAAATCCACAAATATTAATATTATCAGTCTCTCTAAATCATTTTTGAGTTCAAATATCAAAAAAGCTGCCATCCTCTCTCACTGTTGTTTTGGTGAGGGAAAGCGATTTTTGTCTCTTTCCTCATCCCCAATAACAGGTTCACAAGAGTATTGACTCATTTCCTGATCATTCGCTACAGAGCAGTGAGTTATTACATTTTTGGATCGTAAAAAGATGCAAGCACTTATTCAGGATGGTAATTTAGGAAGGAATGACGTTCATCAACAACTGACTGAAATATGTTTTAATGAGAGTAGTAAGTTACTTCCCCAAAAGAATAAACATTGAACATGAACTCTGAAAATATTCTGTTCTTTCTGTTTATCCTTCAGAAGAATCATGAACAGCATTGACCATCAATAATACTCAAATGTATCTCAAAAATGTCGCCTGCAGCCCTAATGTATGTGATTCATCATTATCTCTTATTCAACTTGAGTTTGCATGTAAAATGTTTGCTGTCTTTGATTAAACTTTCAATGGAGCACCTTATCTAAATAATTGAACATTAGTGAACCATATTTCAGAGGCCACTTTGGAGATGCAATAAATTTTGTTAGTGGTAGGTAAATCCACCCAATCTGAAATCAACCAACTTTAACCAACAATTGTTTTTTGGGCTACTTGGTGGCAGCAGAACAAAAACACTGACATATCATCAAAGTGTTAACTGCCAAGAGCTTCAAATGCGCAAGGCACACACGGTAGTTTCTCATCTCAAAATAGTCAAAGTGTACACCGCGCTGCCACCCACGGTCTGCTGACCTTTTCACCCTGTTCACACTGGGCATGAAGATATGTCTGATATGTGGGTTCTGTATTAGGAGATGTGTGTGTACAGTGAGGTCAGCGTGTCCTTTCAGAGCTTCTTCTGCAACGTGTTGTCGGTGTAAATGTCAAACATTCAAGTTCAAGTGTTCAACGAGCAAAATGTCACATCTGATACAGATATACCTGTGGTTGTATTTTGAACTCTTTAGAATACTACTACTATATCATTTCCAGATATGTTTCAGGATGACTTCCAGGTCCATAATTGCTTGGCAAGGATGACTCCAACAGTAATGCTAGCAATGGCAAATTTAATGACACTAACTGTTATCATTCCTGTGTTTACTTATAGTGTACATTATACAGTTAAAAAAAAACTGAACAGGTTTAAATTCACTGCACATGCAATGAAAAATTGGATACAGAGATGGACACACACAGCTCTGTTTATACTATATAGGGTATCTATACAGGCAAACGTGTTTACACATTTACTCACACAGCTAATGAACATCTGTCAATGCTAATATGAACAAGCAGCTGAAGTATATTGGTGCCACCCCTGCTGGAATGCTGGTGCTGACATTTACAGCGAACAATTAATATCTGCTAATTAATGCACTTTAATTCCATGGATCCACTTGTCTGCATATTTAAAAATGACTGATTTGTCTCTTTAAAGTTCAATAAATATAAGTCCAATATATCAGTGCTTATTGGTCTCAAAGTGTCCAAAGAATAAAGAATTAAACAGAGGTCGTCAATTACCTTCAGGTTTTGAATGATCCTGTGACATTGTTGGGGGATTTGAATTGTTAATGAAGTTACTGCTGAAAAATAGAGCCATTAAATTCAACAGTCACACTTTTAGCTAAATGCTAACATCTTCAGAAAGACAATACATGGTCATGTTAAGCAATTCACATGTTCAATGTCTTTTTCTAATTAGCACTAAACACATAGTGCAGCTGAGGCTCATGGGAATGTCATTATTTGGGCAGGTAATTGTTGAAGTATTGAACAAATTAAAACTTGGCTTGTTTTTCAAGTGGAAGTTGAATCAGGCCACTGGATGTGGTTGCTCTTCACGACTCCATAGAGGTTAAGTACCTGGGTTCCTCACCAGTCAGTCAGATCTAAAGAAGCTTCTCAGATGAGAAGTGAAACTTCTTCAGGAGCCCACAGCCAAGTCCAGTTGCCTTTGATTCTACTCCCCCTTGAATACCATGACCTGATGAGAACCTTCACAGACATATATGAATTGACAGTCACACCAGATGGTCAGCAAACAGGAGGTGATGGTGCACACTAAGTTTCAAGGCAATTGATTTAGTTGTTGTCAAGATGTTTCACTCAAAACAACAAAAGTGAACTTCATGGTGCACAAGAGGAAAAGTCTGGGTCACCAAAGTCATTCATCTTCTGGGCTGTATGAATATCTGGACCTTCCTAATAGCTGTTGAGATATTACATTCTGGACCAACGTACATGCTAAACTTTGTTCTGTTCTTAAGACATTACAGGGTGTTTTAGTCTTGAAAGCTGTGCAAAGCAGTTGAAGTCGAGCTGGGGAGAAGTGCAAGGCTCTATCATATTTTGAAGTGAAAACTCTGCTGCATGCAATGGGATTATCCATCAACTCCTTCCAGCAGCCTTAACTTGTCAGCCTGAAGCTACTGGAACACATTGGTTTCAGAGCAAAGCTATTGATGCTGACACACAGTTTCAAGTTAGGCGAAACTGGGGATGGTTGTCCCACTTTTTATTCTCCTTTTTTTTTTTTTTTGAGATTCATCACAGTCAGGAAGTTGATCTCAGAAGTTGTTTCAATAAACCTTGACATCTTGGAATTATTTTGACATATATTAACCATCAAAGGCAACAAATACTCATCTTCCTCTACTGTCTGGATTGATTTGTTTACTGTATGTGGTTTAAAAAAAAGACAACATTGACATTAGTACAGCTAGTATTCTAATATAGGAAAGTATTCCTGATAGATTAATTATTGAATATACCATGTGTATACAAGGTTTTTATAGAACATATAGTCGCAGTAATAAGAACAGTGTCGTTAGGCAGCACATTACACAGGGTGGCAACGATCTCAATCAAGGCAACAACTAACTTTTTCATTTTCATTGTTTTTTTTTTCATTTAATCATAAAATTGTTTGATCTGTAATATGTAATTATCATTTCTTGTACTTGTGCTGACTGTACAGTCAATTATATAAAACACTGAAAAGCAGCAAACGTCATTGGTTCATGCTGGAAATAGAGAATATTTAAAATCAGGTAAAATTTTCCCATTTTACACAAGGCATTTAAAATCTAATGGGCAAAAAATTCACTGAGCACATTCATGCTCCACACAGGATGAACATTGTTATCTTGAGCAGACTTGTGTTAAATATTGCCCCCCGAACACTAATTACTACTTGTCCCCTGAAATGTGAGACATAATGCAGCTGATCAGTCATGTGCTGTTTGTCACAGTCTTGGACAGGAAAATGATGGTTGCAGTTTTTGCCTGGCGTCTTCTGACTCCCCCCAGGAAAATGAAAGGTTTGTTTATATAAAGAAGCAGTCTGATGGTTTAATTTGCCTAAATGATGTTTTGAGGAAAAAACAGTTATATATTGGCAACAACTACAGTGTTGAAAATTGATGTATTTAAATGTGTTCCACTTTTCTATGCAGTGTAATTTGCGCTGGATGAAAACGTCTTCTAAATGCATGAAAAGCCTGTAAAGGTCAAGTAATTCATTTAAGCAGTGTCATAATGCCGTTGTAGTCATCAGGAGGAAAACAAACATTCATATTTCTTGGTGCGACACCCAGTTGGTGTTAGTATGCACGACCGTGCTCTCGGGTCACTTTGAAGAGTGTGTGTGTGTGTCGACAGGTGTGTACTTGTTGGCAGTGCTCTATCCATTTTCTAATATCTCCTCTGTGCCAGTTGTTTTACTGGGAAAATGTGATAAAACGCTTTCTCTTCGTGCAGCTCAGTTTTGCTCTTCCTTCAGGTGTCCTGTGGTGTTTACATTTCCTTCTAAATGAGGGTTTAAATGTGAGGCAAACATTTGCAGTTGAACACTGAAGTTTAAATGGCCTCATTAGGGAGGCTCCTTTCACAGTCTTATAATATGATAGAATTGTTTTATTTTATTTATTTTTAAAAAATTTTGTTTTTGTATAGTATATGTTGTAGTTTGTCTGTAGTTCGTGGAGCCCTTTTTAGACATATTGCAGACTACTGGCTGGGTCTGTAGTACCGTCCTGCAAGATGACATAATCAGCATATTTATTCCAATGCAAAAACAAATATCTATAAATGTCAAATAAATATAGGCGAGTAGAAGTATATGTGGAAAGGCTCACTCATAGTAACAAATCTCAATCAAATCTTTTCACTGCAAGTTCACGAATTTGGTTTCCACTCGCTGCTCTCAGAGTCATTTTCTGCAATCATGTTAGCTCTAACTTTTTAAGGTGCTAGTATGATCTTTGCACTGCCCCCAAGTGGCCAAAAACATCAGGTATTGATGATTTCACATTATAATCATCATCATCATCAAGATTGTAACTTTGGTTTGATGACACCTGTGGTTACTGTGATGTCAGCAAATACTTGTTGAACAGCTGCTTTTTCAGAAATGCAACAGCCCCCAAAAACACGAGCAACTGGTGTATCTGTTTACAGCTCAGCCACGAAAACTCACTTTGTTTGAATGATGAAATCAGTCAGTAATTTGCCTTTTACCATCAAGCAATGAGCAACTGCAACCTAATCTCATGTTGCACACACTGCAGGTCGTTCTCTACTTAACAGTTTGAATTTGGCATAGGAATGGCAGACTCCACCACTACCAATGAAAACAACTCCATAGAAATGCAATTATAGAAGATAAATACCTACTAAATATCTATTGCTGAAAAAAAGCCAATCTCACACAGGTACGATGTGGCAAAAGGAAAGAGTGTGGTCAGGGCTCTTGGGCCATCCTTTTCCACTCCAATCCAAAATGCAGCCAATGTCTTTGAGCTAAAGTGCAGACTCATTGTTGAATCACAGGCGACATCAATGAAGTGTTCCTCTTCTGCAGTGCTGAACTGAAGCATCCAGTCATAATTAGTAGGAGCCTGCACTGGGAAATACCTCTGGAAGTGTTTTTGTAGGGCAGAGATGTGAATTTTCATCCATGGGATCACTGTGTCCTGCAGCTTGTTGTCCTCAACGAATGAGTTCAGGCTCTCAACTGAGTCTATATTCCCCTCTTCCACTCGCTTCTCACACATCTCCAGTTTCCTTGTGAATGATGTGATTTTTATCTGCCATCTGTAGCAGCTGAAACATGTCACTGAGGTAAGTTTCATGAGGAAGCTGCTACTGTTATACATGTGGGAAAGTTCATTACCTTCTTCCTAGTTCACTTCCTAGTGTAGTTCACTGTGGCAATGATGTCTGCCATTACATCATTCAGTTCAGGACTCAGCTGTTTAGATGCCAGCACCTCTCGGTGTATCATGCACTGCCCACTGTCCACTGCACTTGTTTGGCTTCCTACGGTCAGAAGTTAATATTTTGAGTTGTAAAGTTGTACAGGTGAAGCCAAGATATGCCTTGTCATATTTTGTCTTTGTTTTGCCAGTTGTGAGGTTTGGTTTAGTTTCATTGTCTGCTTTCCCTGGCAGTCCTGTCACAGACTTCTCCAAGCTTTGCTGGCGTGTACTGCAGCGTGCATCATTTGTCTACATCTAGCCTCAGCCAGCAGGGTTGCCAGGTTGGTGTTTTTTTTCTGCAGAACTTGGCTACTTTTGAAGTGTTGCTGCAGGATGATTTTTTTTGTCGCCTGGTTGGTTGGACCTAATTTGCATGCAGATAATTAATTAATTATCATTAATGATATCTATATAAAGACATCCATGATTTAAATGAAATGATTTATTAGCACCTAAATATTACTTTAGTACTAATAATAGCCCCAAAATATATTTTATCCTCCAAACAGAAAATGTTTGGGAACCACTGATTTAGTCCATCTCATTTTTTTGGCTGTTTGAAGATATGAAGCGAATTAGGACAGATCCTGGTGTCGCCACTTTTAATCTGTTTCTTCCTCCCTTCTCTCTGTCTTTCTGTTTTCCTTTGTCACTTTCCATCTCTCTTTGCCATCTCTGCTCCTTGTTAAGATTCCTAGCAGGCACTGGGAGGCGTCAGGAAACGAGGAGTCTCTAGAAGAACAGACAGATTGTTAATTTCCCTCCTCTGGGCACAGACTGGACACTGTTGAGGTCCAATCTGTTTGGAGACAGAGCAAAATACTGTCACTAATATCAGCCTCCTGACCGTGTTATTCTCTCTCCCTCCCTCCATCACTTTCTGCTTCCACAACAGACAGGGGAAAAAATCCATACAGCCGTATTTATCAACTCTCCATCCTCCCTTTCACTTCTCTTTCTTCTGTTTCTGTCTGTCTCACCCCGCCTCAGCTCGTCTCGGCCTTTCTCTCCTCTGCCCCCTCCCTTCTGTTTTTGGACAAGTTAGAGAGGCCTGTCGACTCTTCATGTGGAAAAGAGGCTTATTTCAAGTGGCTCCAATAAAACTACTGATATATAATTTTAGATAACTACTTGAAGAAAATAAAGCTGTTTGGAATTCTAACACACATCTGGAGCCTTTAGCAGGGTACAACTTTACAATGGCACCTCTAAGCTTTATCTCTGGGGACCCTACTTTTGAAAGCATTTTTTCCTGGGTACCTCTGAAGCCCGTTTGCACAGAAACTGCTGCCAAATTGCTCCGGACTTACTCCTTCATGAAAACGACTGACACACTTTCCATTCCAGCTTTTTCTCTTTCATATTGCTGCACAAACCTGTCAGCTGCTTATGTACTGTTCTGTGCAAGTGTGCAAATTTCCACGGCTTCATTGGGAAGAGTTACAGGACCATCTCAAAGGTCCATACAAAAAGGCCACGGGACCTTTTCAAGAGCTTTCAGACAAATGTACAATTCATCCAAACTTCCTTCCATTATTTACTCAAGTTCTAGTTTTTAAAGCAAATTAACACAGTATTCTAAGTGCTACTGTACTTTCTATCATTCTGTTCCCATGATTCATTTCCACCCAGACCATTAAGGGTTAGAGTTTTTATTAAGACTGAGTTTAGAGTTACTTATTTTGTTTTGGACATGGCATTTAAACAGGGTTCCTGCTGTATCATTATATTAATTTAGGTGCATGGTTCAAATGTTGTAAATCAGAAATACATTTTGTGCCATAACCACAAAAACAAGGTAATAGCTTTGCATTGCTCCCCTATTACAGGTGCATTAAATAAAACTGTAAAACTGATGCCATGACATGACAATGGGTCGACAGGCAAATAATTAAACCTCCATTAATAAATAAAACTCCAGCCTGACTGCTTAGCTGGAACTCTATTCAGGACATCTACCCACTCATAGTTTACGTTATGCAAAAGCTGTCTTCATGTTAATATTCGTAGCATCATTACAGAAACATTGCTGCAAATAGTGGCAAATGCTCTTCTGTGGTGTCAGAAACTCAGTTTTTAAGTCTTAACAGTTCATTTTATTTTACATCAAGTAGAATCAAGGCTGTAGCAGGGGCGGAGGCTGTCCAAGAGTTGCACATTTACACTGGTGAAAGCACTCAAAAGATTGATTCTTATATCGAACGTAGATGTAGATATAGATGACAAAGAGAAATTGCCATAAGAATAAGTACTAGTAAGAGGCAATTTTGAGTTGACCCTTAATTCAGTCACATTTATCAAGATGTAAAATATGCCATTGTGGGTCATTTGTATTCGTATTCATCACATTTCAGCAAATGGATGCTAAATGGTGCCACCTTAGCTACAGTTCTAATTTTACTAGCAGTAGATGACTACTGTGTGTTTCAGAAACTGTTTTTTTTGTCTGATCTCAATATGAGGCCAATTTGTTTTTGTACAGTTTTGGAAATTCAGAAAGCGCAATTTTTCAGTTCAAACAGTGGGCAGAAGTGATTGGCTGCGTTCACAAAGGTCAAAGTCCAACAAATTTGAACCTTCGTGTTCTTTCAGAAAATGCAGCTGCTAATATCTTGGTGACTTTCACACCAAACAGAGGCTTCACTGGACTATTGTATCTTGCTGTAGATTGTGTTTCAGTGTCGTGAAAATGTTAAAGGTCAATCACAAAAAGCAGTAGAAAACATACTTACGAGTCTAACCTATCCTAACCTCTGACAGTCTTGCAGAGGCGGTGTCACCATTATTTTCAGGACCTTGAATAGGGCCACCTGTTCCTCTTCAATTTCCTCTCTGTCACCAGTAAGTTTGAGCAATTCTTCCGTGGTGTAGGCTGGACAGGTTGGGGGTGGAGTGCTGGACTGTCAGGGATATTTCACATTGTGTCTAGGTAGTCGCGTCAGTGACAGTCTAATCCCACTCTATCCTGCTCTCCTCATTTCTCCTTGCCTCGTTCTATCTGTCTGTCTCTCTCAGACTGAATAAAACCGTATCTGCAGCCCGGCCGGCGAATGAGACAATGCTCCATTTCAGCTGCACAGATTAAATCGGGCCCAGGCTTTCCACAAACACTCGTCTCCACAACGCGGCATCTCTTTCACAGCAAAGAGAGGAGGGAAGAAGATTGTGTATGTGTGTGTGTGTGTGTGTGTGTGTGTGAGAGAGAGAGAGAGAGAGTATAAACTCTCCCTGGCCTTCCTGCTGGCTCTATTTCAGGACTCTCCAGATTAACTGCTGCACCCTGACCTTTAAAACATCGCTTATTGAGCTCAGCGTAGCTCACAGGAGCATGCTTCCATCGATAGCCCTTATTTTATCAGCGCCACAGGGCAGTGAGTTAGTAGGTCCAAATTATCCCACTTTCCATAACACGGAAATTTCCGTGACCTACGCTGTGACTGGACGAATACTGTTACATTCCAGTATAGTTGCTATTACATTTGTTATTTATGTAGCACCTCTATTCTGAATTAGAAAGGATAGTTGTACATCTATTACACTAGGATCTGAGCAGTCATATTAACAAGACTCACACCATTCACCAAAACATTTATTTTAAAATTGAAAAATTCAATCACACTACAACCATAACTGTGCTCCTACATCTGTTTGACTATAGAGACAATAGTGACATTGACAAAAAACAAATGTTGGCAAAAGCTTAAACAGTAACATTTGTCTCCTTGTAGTAAACAATGAATGAATTTTCCTCAACTTTATAATGAACTGAGAAATATTTTTATTAACAGCAACATGAACCAAATGCATTTTCCCCATAGGACTTGAACACATTCACAACATAATAAGTTACCAAACTGCCTTGTTTTAGCTTACTGCTCTTTTTCGTAGTACACAAACGGCAAAGACTAAACAAGTGCAATGTATAGACAATTTACAATACTCTTACATCACTCTGATTGTTTTTTTATGATATGTAATTTTTATTTATGATGAAGTTTTGAAAATTAACTATTAAAGTACCCAAAACTATGCATTATATTTTACAGGGGGAAGTACATTTTATGTATTATGTATTACATTTATATTACAGAAACGACGACACCAACCTTTCTTACTTTATACAGTAAGGGTCATGGGTCAACACCTACAATGTGAAATACTCACAACTCTGAAAGGCAGTTTTTAAGATTTTGGGGAGGTAACAGGGGTAAAAGTTACATGAAGCACAAGCTCACTGCATGCGAATATATCAGTACTAAAAGATCTCTTTCAGCAGCGTGAAAATGAAGATCATGGATATCTTACAACTTTTGCATGAAACCTGGACAAAACACAATTTAGCGTACCATCTGTTCATGTTGTGTAAAATGTGGCTCTATCACAGTGGGCACAAGTAGGAGATAATATTCTGTTTAGATTGAATATGTAGTCTGACTTGTTTTGAATATGGATTGGATTATCTGGTGCTGACTATGCACGGCTGTTTGATTTAATTAGAGTAAATGTCACCAGCCTTGTCTTAATTAGCAATTTTATCTTATTTGGGGTTTTATTTAGCTCGACATGAGGGACAGATCTGTTACAGGAGCTCCAGTCTGACACACTTTGACACTCATTTTAAGCTCTGAGCTATCAAGACAAAAACAAAATCCGGAATCTTTTATCACGATTTAGTCTCTTGGCTTGCATGAGTGTACATTCTCAACTTGTCCTTGGACCAAATATCTAATTTCAAGCTTTAGTCCTTCATCCAAAAAAAAGTGATTAATATTAATATCCCACTGATAACAATGGCACTGCAGATGGTTCACATCCCATTCAGTTATGAAATTAACAAAGACGTAGTCTCAGAACAATCATTAGACTTAACACCCTCCGCTGATTATGACATTGTGACAAATGTGTCATCAGAAGTGATATATCCACAATGTCCATTGTTAACAAACAAGATTAAGAGTCTGCAGCCATGCTAGTGATTCTGTAATTTAACCATCATGGTTCTTTTTATAACTGATGATGGCACTAGATGAAAAGTCAGAGAATCACTAAAGTTATTTAGATTCATGCTCTGGGGACCACGAACCAAATGTTGTTCCAAACCATTTGGTAAATGTTGAAATATTTCATTGGATAAGTGAAAATTTTGACTGGATGGGGTTAATCAAATTCACTGAGCTTCATCCTCTGAGTGCCATTAACGCCAGTACAAAACTTCATGTTAATCCATCCCATGGTTGACGTGATATTTTAGTCTGGATGAAAGTGGTGGACCCGACCGATTGTGTATTGGTCTTTCCTGTGTAGAGTCTTAAAAATCATAATCATAACCATTGATAACAATAATCTTGTTTGAAGTACATTCATTTCCTAGTGTTGAGAAATTAAACTACACAAAACAGAATTCTCTGAAATTAACCTTGCTGATCTCATGTTAAGACTTCTGGCAGGTGGAAATCTTGACTTATTTAAGAAATCACTTAATTTGCTTTTTTCAGGATAAAGGACGCTCATATCTAAAATGTTCTTACTTCACTTGAATAGGGCATTTTTGCAGTGCGCTGTCTGACCTGTACCTATAGGCAGCATGTGATGGTAGAGTGTGAGCTTCACTGCCTTGCTGCTGTTTGAATGTGAGGCAGACACAAAGCTGGACAGCAGCACTCAGACTGCAGCTGGCTGACTGCGGAGTGGAAACCTTGATGCAAACTTCACAGCGTGCTGAGCAGCTTACGACTGGACTGTGGACAAACAGTTGACACAGTGTTACTGTTGCATCTGCTCTCTCTCTCTGCCCTTCTGCCGCTCTTTGTTGTGTTGCCGACTGGCTGTCTGGGTCTCGGGTAAATAGAGACATACCAGCTCAAGTTCAATAACAACAGCAACTGTTAGAGCTCAGGTGAACCGAAATGTCACATGGTGGTGGTTTCACTCCTCGGCACGTTTCCAAAATCTGGTTAAGGCAGAAATTATATAACTGAGCTCACCAACAGGATCAATTTGCACTATTACAGAGAGATCACATCCTATTTTTTTTTAACAGCATGCTGTTCCATTCGCTTTTCCTAACATCATCAAAGACAACTTGGCAGGAACACATGGCTTCCTTGTGAGGCTCAATCCATCACTGGGAAAAAAGAGGCATGAAGGGACGAATGTATCAAACCGCGGTAAACGTTTAAATTAGCTTTCCTTTTGGGGACTGTTTTTCCAAATTACACTGTTAGTAATTTTCCATCTTGAGAGTGGATGGAACAAGGAATGAAAACACCATCTGTTGGCTGAAAGTCTTGCCTAGTTGAATGTAGGCATAACACAAGCAAAAACCAGCAGGCAGCTGGCAGTCGTATTTCTTCTGCATTTTCCTTTTTTTTTAAGCTCTCACAGGAGCATAAAGCAGAATAGTTACCAAGAAACTGCAGGTATTTTGTTTCAGATATGATCCTTAATTTCTCTCCTTTTCATGAGGCGAAACACTCTTCATATCCTTTTGTGTACTTGAGCATATTACTCTTATAAAAAGGCAAAAAAAAAAAGATATTAATAAGTTGAAGGGCAACCGGATGATGGTTGGAGCAATCAGACATCAAACAAACAACCAAAGAACTTTTGGAAATGGATTCAATGAAAACATTACAACATAAAAAAGTAATAATGGTAAAAATGTCTTCTGTATGTCAGTTGCCAATTGTGTTGCCGATTCAAGTTAGCAACTTGTATTGAAGTCTCTTTCCAAAGGCAAAAGGGTGTTTTGATGTTGCCAACCTTCCTTTTAATAGATCACAATGTGCATCTGCCAGCCACAGGTGTGTGACAATGAACCTACACAACACATGCTGGAGTGGTTTCCAAGAGGCTTTCAGCTTATCTGTGCCTTGACAGCCTGTGAATGAAATGCTCAGGCCTGAGCAGAGAAACTTAATTGTGCACAGATTTTCCTCCCGGCAACATATTCACTGAGGTCAGTGTTGTAATCTGTTAACACCAGCACCTGATATTCTGAATAACTTCTGGATTCTTGTTTCGTTTTTTTAAAAAAGTTAGATTTGATGTTTCATGTTACTGTCATCTGGCCGTCATGGAAAGGTTCTTCTGACAGTACTAGTTGTGGGATAGAATAGCTTGGATTATAAGTCACTATGTTATGCACTACTTATTCTTTTACTTAAATTGTCTGTCCATTGCACTAAACCTGAAATTACAGTTATGTAGTTGATCTGACATATATATATATATATATATATATATATATATATATATATATATATATATATA
>JBBMOC010000010.1:10992022-11017978 GCA_037975185.1 Centropyge bicolor | reverse complement strand
TTTTTTTTTTTTTTTTTGAAACATGCAACTAAGGTGTGCCAAGCTATGTAAGGATGTAAAAAGAACCAAAACTTTTTTAGGTCTGCCAATGAAAGAAATAGTTTGACATTTTGGGAAATTACGCATATTCATTTTTTCATAAGTGAGATGAGACATGGCGACGTGCAAGGCTTAATATATTGTTCGAAATGGAAGACTTGGGACTAACTCTGGAACTGTCAATCAAGCTATTGTGCAACTCTTATGTTCATTATACTGCAGGAAATAAAAGTTAATTAGTGCATTAACCTGGCCCTCTGAGAAAAGCAACCACTTAGATGCTTATTTCAACACAGTCTTGGTTGACGGAAATTATTCAGTCACCCACAAGAAACAGCGATGTCCAACAGGGGCCTGAAAGCAGCTGTAAAATGCTGGATTTGTTTGAGCGTCACAGTCCTCAGTGAAATGAATCATCACAATCTTATCTATTGAGTTCACAGTTGAAAGATTTGAAAGAGCCGCATGATTAAATTTGACTGCATCCCATCTAAGTTAGCAAAGGGTTAAACCGCGAGTTAGCAGGCTTGGCCTGTGAAAGTCTTTGGTGTGATGAGCCCTGGGGTCAGTGGGAGATTCATCAAGCTCTCGGTGACTGACTTGGTGACAAAAGTAACTTGCAAACCCAACTGTCATTATTGACTCATACAAACTCGAGTTAGTAAAAAGAGTCAAACCTCCCGTCTCTAATGAGAGGTTCAATATCGAATCATATGAAGCTACAGCAGATGATTAGTTTAGTCGAGCATAGAGACTGAAAACAGGGGGAAACGCCTTGCTCACTATTTAACATGTTATATCTCAGTTGTTAAATTTGTACGAGAATCAAAGTGTTAAAGTTTGTGGTTGCTGCACTTTTGTGCATTTGTTGGCTGAATGCAGTGATTAGAGTCTCTGCTGGTCTCCTGTCAACTTCACAATCACAAGCTTCCAATCATTTATCCTCAGCTAAGATAATCATCCCCTGGCTCAAGCTCCATATTCAGCTTGTAAACATTTGAGTTTTCGTCTAAGTCTCAGCTAAAAAGCCATTATTTTCCATGTTGTAGAACTATTTCTGTGAAAAAGGTGCTTTAAGCATCCAGTAAAGAACATCTAGGCATAGAGAGGCAGGAAAATAGATAGAGAGAGAGAGAAGAAAAGGCAGACACAGGTAATATTTGAGAGAGGAAGACAGAGAGAAAGTGAGAGATCAGCCTATCAGATCAATATCTGCTTTAGCTCTCAGCTTCAAAGACCACCAAGATAAGCTGCGCCTGAGCAGCTTAATGTATGTGTGTGTGAGTGGGCGTGTATTTCTGTGATTCTCTGTGTGTACGTCCTGCGTGTGTTCACAGGATTTTCAGCGTGTGTGTTATTGTCTTTGCATGTGTGTGTGTGTGTTGTGTTAGGGAGGTCGAGCTGGAGTTTAATGAGTGTTCAGGCCTTTGGATCAGACTGTTTGCTCTGTAAAGCCTGCAACTGCCAAAAGCTTCCTTTGTGTGCACTGGTTTGTGTATGCATGCATGTGTGTGTGTGTGTGTGTGTGCTGGTATTAATGGCAGAGCCAACTAAAAACACTGAGACACGCTCACGCACAGAGCAGCGCCGCGGTGCAGTCGGGGGTTATTGTGCTGAAATAAATCTGCTGTTGTATAATGTGAGGAGATCATTTTCAACAGGCTGTTGTGTGAAGTGCAGAGCCACAGAAAAGGCTTCAGCCTCTCCAGGTCTGAATGGCAGCACAGTTGCCTGTAGATCCCCCGTCCTGGATCTGTTGCTAAGAAACTACTCTTTCAAGGCTGTTGATCTTTAGATGGGTGGGGAAAGCACTTCAGAATAATGACGGCATTAAGACTGAACGAACCAATAATCTGTGACATTTTCAAAAAAATATCTCTAATACCCTTTGGTTTACCACAATAGACCTCATGACTCAGGCTACATTCAGTTCAAGGAAAATGTTCACGTTTGGTGCCATTTGAAGCAAACAGCTGATTGGATTCCTCCATTTGGAGAAATGATCAATTCTGGAATACAAATACCTACAGCATTAGACTGATGATATTCAATATTTTTTTATCATCAACAAATTTAATAAAAAGACCAAAACAAACTTACAAGGATTGTCTGTGTAATAAAAGCCTGATATGTCTTAGTCCTCTGTGCCATCGAGCTCCATTGTTGTCAAAAACTATTCGAAACACACCACTGACTACACTTTTCCATTGAATTATATGTGCTATGTCTTGGCGCTTTAAACATTAATGTGTATTAATCCACAGCTGAAAATAGTCCCCCAACAAATTCGCTATTTATGTCTGTTGAATAAATGTGTGCTCAAAAAAAAAAAACTACAGCAGCTGTAGGAAATCACTGAACCGACTTTATGATTGAAAATATGTCTTTATGCCCAGACGGGATGGAGATGTCAATAAGACCTGAGGATAGTTCCTTGTTAATGTCTTCATGGGATCAGTGAACAATTACATCTTTAAAGACTCTGCAACAGTGTTAATACTTATTTAACATCACACATTTCTATGGCAAAATGTATCCAGGTAGCTTATTAACCAGCATGAACCACATTAGTGTTTTTCTGGTAAGGGGGAAAGTGGATTGATTGACAGGTGAGGGGTGTTGCAAATTTAAATACAAAGCCTGCTCTTTGCTCACTGGCTGAGAAATACTGCACAATGAATGAAGGTTGAACAGACTCAGGCCTTTAACATACTCAATGTAGGGAATGTATGCAGCAATGCCCAGAGCTGAGGGCTGTTGCTTACACTCCTGCATAGAAAGGAGACTGTCTTGAATAGAAAACTGATCGTTCAAATACTTAAAACAACCTATGTCTACATGTTTGTAAAAAGGGACTAATTATGTTCGACATGATATGGACATAGTGTGATGTTTGTAGAAGGGATGTGTTAAAGCAGCACATGACATAATAAATGGAAACACATCAGTTCAGAGACAACATGTCTTTTTTTAATACTGCCAACCTACACTGGTGGTTGCAAATCAGAAAATGCATTTTTATAGTGGTCATATGTTTTTGGAAGGAAAACATAACACTGAGTGCAGAATGACTTTTTGAGAGTTGTAATGTGTTTCTGTCTGATGCAACGTCACATTTTTGTAGGAGTCTGTGTAAATCAGTGATCTGTCACATTGGCAAAATGAAACTCTGTGTATCTCCTTGCCTCCTCAAAAAACAGCCCTCTTCAAGTGTAGGATAATTTAGTTTACAACAGTCATTTAAGGGACACATCGCTTCATGGAGGAGTTTTAAGTCCCTTCATCCAAACACACATCACAGATTGCATATCATCCGAGCTGGTGTTGCACGGGCACACAGCATGGAGTTAAGTGGCCACCAGCCTGCTCTATCACACATTTCTCATTAGCTCGTTGTGCCAACAAAATAGACTCCTTACTACTGCTGTTGGCGTCGTCACTACCTTGTATTAAAACTGATTTACTGCTCATTTACAGATGGCAACTCTTATGTCTTTTTTATTGGCATGCTGCCCTTTGCTGGACTGCTACCCAGTCTGTGTAGATGTAACCATAATTTCATAATTTATGAGGCCATATCTGCTTTTTCATAGAGACCCTCTGTCCCTCCAACGCAGTGCCCCTTTACCCCCTCTTATCACTCTCTCTCTCTCTCTCTGTCTATCTCCTCTTATTGGCAGGTTTGTCTCATCTCTCTCTAATGCAAACTGATGGTATTTTAATGCTTATCAGTTGGCTGCCAAACAGACCGTGACTGTCCAGATGACCGGTGTTTCTTCCTCTTTTGTGGGCTGCAAAGCTGTAATTTTAAAAGAAATATGTCATTAAATGTCCTCTAGAGAGTATTTCTACTTCCACTTGACTCTCCACTTAATTTCAATTGCGAGCATTTAAATAGAGCTTGTACATAAAGTTTCACTGGAGGGAAAGTAGAGTGAACTTCATGCATTTCGTTGCTTTGCTGCTTTATATTCAGGCACATCAGGGCAGTGGTGGCCCAGTGGTTTGTGAAGTGAACTTGTAACTGGTGGGTCATCGGCTTGAGTCCCCGCACAGGCAAGAGGCTGAGGTGGGAAAGTGAGAGCGACTGCTTGTCCCAGTCACCACCACTGTGGGCCCCTGAGGAGGACCCCTAACCCCTGACTGCTCCCCGGGCGCTGCACCGTGGCAGTCCACTGCTCCTAGTAAGGTTAACTATGAATAGGATGGGTGGAATGCAGAGAAGGAATTTCCCCATAAAATATAGATTGTTATTATTATTATTATTATTATTATTATTAAATTCACATCTGTGAGGTTTCCAGTACAACCAGCTTTCTGCTTTTGACCAGTGAGCAGCTCCAGTGAAGCAGCTGGTGTTCAGTGCCTTTGGCAATGAAACCACCACATTAAATCTTAAGGGAGGTTTGCCAGCTGTTTGTGGGGTTTAAACCAGCAAAACACTGGACATAAAGCCTACCTGTCCGACTTTGAGGTGTCAAGCAATGTCATACCTGGATAAATTGCAATATGACGTCAGTATCAGCAGTAATCCATGTGATAGTTAGTATGCTTCCATTTTTATCAAACAAACTAGAAATGACCAACTTGTTGGTTGATTGATTGATTGATTGATTGATTGATTGCAGCAGTCTCATTACCATGTAACTGTCAGGTGACAGGACTGACAGAGAGAAAGAAAAGAAACAACATCCATGAAAAAGAAAGAACAACAGTCAAAGTTGTAATATAATGGATTTGGGTCAAATGATACAAGGCACTCGCAGTAGTCAGCCAATTAATGGCTAGAAATCAGATTAAATTCCCACCGAGGAGAATGTGCAACCATTGTTATGAAGAAAACACACACACACGCACACACACACACACAACTATAAGTTTGGAATGATTAACAGTCTAGATATAGAAAGACTATATTGTGGGTCTGAAGTGTTGTCGCTTTTGTTTAGCTTATTGACTACAGACTCATCAAAATCCTCAATTTGGGGAAGAGATGTGTATGGATTTTAGTTTTTCCCAATCATACTTTGCATCATCCAATAAGCTTCTTGGTCGCAGCATCAAGCTGGTTGTGTGTGGGTATGGCCTAGGTTACTTTCAGGGACACATTTCTGTATGATGGGATGTTTTTGTCCATGAGTGTATTTTCTGGTCACTAATATAATAGTACTTACCATGTATTTTGTATGTTTAGCAGTGTTATATATCTGGATGTACAAAACTAAAATAGATTTTTTTTTTTACATCAGATTCAACACATTCTTTGCCTTTCTGAAAAGCAGCAATCCTTACCAAAAAAAAGTACGTACTTATAACATAAAGCTACTGTAAGACCAGTATGTCAAGCCTTTTCATCGGCTAACCTTGAGTAAAATGTTCATCGTTTTCTTTGGCAAACATGAAGAGAAACATGAATTTAAAAATAAGATGCATGAAGTTGGCTAAATATATGGCAAAAACACACCATGTCCATTGATTGACAGGACTTTGACTGAACTTAAACATAGCTGAAAAATGAATCCGTCTCATCTGCAGTATGAGAGTGTTGACTGCACATACGCACCCATGACATCAATTAAATACGAGGAAAACATTTCAATCCATTGAAATTCATCACTGCAGACTCTGAAATGATGATAGAGCTCAATGAAGATCAAAAGCTTTATAAGAGTATTCATTGTAATGCTGTTGTGTTTGATTGCATGAGACTGAGCCTGATTTACCAAATGAGCTTGTGAATAAGCTGTGTTTACCCGCTCACACCCAGAGAACAGATTTGACAATGAGTGATGTTTAACAATTACAAATGTAGCACCTTGATGTACTGGTTGAAGCCTAATTAACAACTTTATTTGTCTAAAGAAAGTTACAAACTTCCTGTCCCATTAATTTAGCCACTGTTTTCCAGAAAGTGAAACAGCTGGGCATCTCTACCCTCATTTCTCAGCTGAGTATCAACAACAAAACCAACATTTCATCAATCAACTCAAAGTTTAATTTCACCCTAAAAGGTTTCATATTTCCTACTATCATATTTCTTTCCTGTCATCCCTCCTTCTTCTTCGCTCTTTGTTTTCATGCCTCATTTTCTCTCTCTCTTTTTTGCTGCCTTAACATGACTTCAGTATGTGTGTGTGTGTGTGTGTGTGTGTGTCCATGCATGTGCACACAGCAGGGTGTGGCCCAGCAGCTGTAGAAATTAATTATGGATGTGTGTGGCTCATGATTTATGTAGGCTGCTCTTGAGCTTCCTGTACCTTCAAACAGGTGAGAGGAGAGAAACAGCTGCAAAACCGACAAAAAGAGACAAAACTACAACTACATGTATTACACGGATATATTATAATATATGCAGTATATTGTTGACTATTAAAGTATTTTCTTCAGACATATTTCCTTGGTTGTTGTTGGTGAAGTTTTATTACCAGTATTTTTTATTTTTCGCCTCTGTTTTAATATTTGGTTCGGCAACAACTTTGATTTCCCCATAGAGATGCAACAAATGCACTGTTTTTAACCAGCCTGTGATAAACTGCACTATTCAGAAATCTTCTCTCTTACTGTGTATAGATATGAGAATATTTCATTTTCAGTGGTGTGTGTGTGGGCTTTATATGGTCATACATTTTAAAGGACAGTAGTAAAGTTCTTGGCAGTGTGCTGAAATATGCAGATAATGAACAGTAAAGCAACAGGCCGAAATATACAGAGCTGTGTTGGAGAGGAGAAGAGGGGAAAAAGACTGAAAAATTGGAAGGATAAGA
Source organism: Centropyge bicolor (assembly GCA_037975185.1). Taxonomy (NCBI): domain Eukaryota; kingdom Metazoa; phylum Chordata; class Actinopteri; family Pomacanthidae; genus Centropyge; species Centropyge bicolor. The sequence goes on along the minus strand of JBBMOC010000010.1, from coordinate 11,011,175 downwards.
AAAAAAGGAAGAGGAGAACATGAGCGTTACAGGCCCAAGTTGTTCTCGGTTAGAGCAGTGGAACATAAAGTGAAGAATATGAGGAGCCAATTTGTTCAGTATTTTAATCTTTTATTTCCAGATAGAGAAGCTTAAATAACACCAGGGAAAGAACCGACCAACCAGCTCTGAATAGAATCACTAAATGAACAACCCAAAAAGAGGAGTTACACCGAAACTCATAAACCTTACTTTAACCTAGAAAAGGGAGTGTAAGGGTTAAAGGAAGTTGTTAAAAACAAAAAGGTAACAGTCACTTGAAATAATTGAAATCTAACAGCAAAATCACTACCTCTCTTACAACAACTTAGGAAAACATATGCAAATAGACAAAACACAAGCAAATTTTAAAAAAGGATAAACCAATTTCTCAAGATGTGCAGCATTTAGAAAATCCCTGCAAAGAGAGAAAACACAGATACAACAGCGAGCACTGTAGGGGGCGCTAAAAAAATGATGCACAAAGCTAAACTCGTTTTTTGTTTCTGGTGGAACAACAGGCGTGTCCCAGCCATGTTCATCACTTTACACTGCTGTCATCTGTGCTATTGCAGCCTGTTTCTGTACTTGCTTGTATTTTCTCTATTTACAGCAATTTTTTCTAAACGCCCTCTACTAGCCTGCCCATGAACTTTTCTGTCACTGGCCACACACACACACACACAAAGGCTCAATGTTTCATTCAGAAGAAAATGTATTACTTTTGAAGAGAGAAAGAGGCAGCACAGAGAGAGACTGGAGGAGGTGGAAGAGATTGAAAAATAAGCCTAAGGAGGTGGAGACTGAATGAGACTTATTCAGACTGTGTGAAGGAGAGGCAGAGATGAAGAAATTCACATGTGGTGTCAAATTGGTAAAGATGTCTTAATTTGCTTGTGTTCTGTTTAGGTTGCAGTGTGTTGACTTGTCAGAACCACCATATAAGGATTATAGAAATCACAATACAAAAGCACTGTGGACATAAGCAAGGAGCAAAATGTCCAAGAGGCCTCAAAAATGACCAATCACATAAACTGTTCTCATCAAATTTAAAATTATTGGCAGTTTAATGCAACTAGAAAAAAGTCCACCTTGTCTTCTAATTTTTTTTTCATCAACCAGAAAATACTTCTATAAATAATTTTTTAATATTGTCAATTACTTGCTCATTTGCACCTGTGCCTCCGAGAGAGAAAAAACACTGCACTGGTGAGACAAACTATATAAGGAGTGACAAACAACATAATCGCCCACGCAAACAAATAAAACAAACAAATAGCACCATTATCCACAAACGTGAGCAAAATTAAATGTTGATGTACGCGAGCGTAGGATTTGATTTTAATCATCAACCGTATATTTGGGTAATAATCATTTTCTATTTATGCACACACACCTGTGGGGGATTTATGAGCAGGATGAAGGTTCAGCGTCTTTGTGTGTGTTTGCATTGTGCTTCACTTCATGAGAGGGAGATGAAAGATGAAGATAAAGTGGAGTGGAAACAAATAGTGTCTGTCTGAGCTCAAGTGTTAGTTGGTTTGTGTGAGTGTGTGTGTGTGTGTGTATGTGTGTGTATGCACATGGTGTCAACCTGAATCAACACTGGCTCCTCTTAATTTAAAGCTGATAGAAGGATGTGCAGCACAGTCCTAATGTATATTTGTTCAGCTTGGCGACTTCTCTCACAACAGTTTGTTTCCATTATTCCAGCTATTAAGGAAATTACAGTTGTTTCATCAGTTCATCATATTTATGTATATTAGCACAACAATGCTATCATGGTGAATATAGAAGCAATAGATGATTTCATCTGTTTAAAGGACTGCACAAACTGACAGCTCCTCGCAATAATCAAATGCACATGACAGCAGACATTATCAGAGATCTTCCTCTCGCAGCTCGTGATGCATCCTGAAGACGCCTCCTGTCACGTCACATAATTTCGCCTGATTAATTTACGCAAGTGTAAAACTGTTCAGCGTCTTGCAAATGCAGCACATCCTTCAAATCAGAGGCTACAGATGGAACTCTCGTTGCCATTAATGTATAGGTCAGCTGCCTCAGTTTAAAATGATGGAGACCTATAAAGACTGACTTGTATCACATTATCAGTCCGTCTTCTTAAGTTGTTCTTCACAATGTTTTACAGTTTTTGCAAAAAGAATAAAAGGGTAGAAAAAAAATCACTCATATTCTGTAAACTACCTCAATGTGCTCCCACTGATCTGAGGGTGTGGCTCCATATTCTTCATATTGTATCTTCATATTCATATCAAAAGACCAGACCAGCAGCACTGAGACTGGAAGGAATGAGACATATCAGGCTTTGGAGGAACAGACAATACTTTTAAATGTGATAAATTTATTGTTGCTTTGTCCCCTTTTTCTTTTCATGGGACACGAATGTTTGAAATCTGAAACCTTGCAATTGTTTGACTTTAAATGCACACACACCACAAACACTTATCAACTCAACAACAGAATGATTCCTCTGTTATAACAGTAATAATATATATGTAAGTGAGGTAGTGGAGGACTCATGACAAGCCGACAGCACTTGCTCCTCAACCCCATCTCCTCCCCTGCTCTGTCTCTCCATCTGTATGTCTTTCTGCAACAAGTATATTTTAATTGGGCCCTTTGCTTTTGACTCCAAAGCCAAAGAATCTGGACTCCTTTTCTTTCCTTCACCAGCTGCCAAATCAGCCAACTGCCCAGTTTGCCCCAGTGTTTGACCAGCTTCGGCTCATTCATGCAAGCGTTTCTCTTCATTCTGTCGTCATTCTCAAAACACACTCCTTCCTCAGTATCACCAGGTTTTTCGTCGTCGTTCTTTTACTTTCTCAAACACACTGACAGCAGCACCCTCATCATGATGACGTGGCCCTCTTGAGTCTTATACATCCAAACAGACTCATGCATGGACAGCTGTGGACACCATCACGCCGTAGTGTTTATCCTCCTTTCTGGGGTCTTCTGTAGCTAGTTGTAGGGCCTATGCATTAACCTTCTGATGGTAACATTTACATCACGTTGGCCCTTGTGCATTCACTGACTAGGGCAGTATAATTTCGGCCTTAGTCTGCATTAGTGTCTGTGTGTGTGTGTGAGAGAGAGAGAGAGTGAAAAGGGACAGAGAAAGAATGAGAAAGACAGGTGTGAATGTGTGTGCGGCGGCGATAACGACAGGTGAGCGGCCGTACAAGGTTAGCCTCAGGCTGGTAACCTGTTCATGAACTTGTCTGTCACTGACCACACACACACACACACACACACACACACACACACACACACACACACACACACACACACAGAGGCTCAACACTCACTTTGGAACCAAATATATTACTTTTGCAGAGGGAAAGAGAGGTAAGCAGCAGAAAGAGACTGGAGGAGGTGGAAGAGATTGAAAAATAAGCTGAAGGACTGAATGGCAGAGAGGCTGATTTAGGCTGTATGTGAAGGAGAGACAGAGAAGTAGAATAAATTCATGGTGATTTCACTGTTATGAGAATAGTTATGAGTTGGGATGAAGGGGAAGCAGAAGGAGTGAGAGAAGATAGGAACAAGCAGACAGATGACAGAAATGAAATGAGATGAGTAGAAGTAGAAACAGAAAGGTAGAATGAGGCATGCATGCTTTGCTTTTCGGAAAGATAAAATACAGTAAAGCTGGTACCAAATGTGTGTATTCTCACATGTGATAAATATCACTTCCTAGCCACCATCAAGTCGCAGGTTGTGCGGATTAAGAGAAGTCCCCAAGTGGCAATATACACCAAAAACATTCTCTTCAAATAGTGCGGAAATACAGTATACAAGAAGTTATTGGCACGTCTCCATTTATCATACAGCAGTCAAAAAAGGATGATAGCAAAAGAGTCATTCCTCTGCTTGAAAACAAAAACACAGCAAACCCTGCAAATTATTAGAATCACTAATGGCTGTATAGCTAGAAAAAAAATCATTTGTGTTGTCTAGGTGTCTACAAAGTACTGAAAGAGATGCACTCATCATACAAAAGAAAGAAAGATAAGTAAATAAGTATCCCTGTAACTGTACAATAGGTAGCATGCAGCACAAAGCATAAGCCCTAATATACTGTATGATTTTCTTTATACTGTACTTCAATGGTAAACTAAAATTACACCGATATTTCCCATTATCCTCTGTCTTATCAAAGCAATAAAGAAAAACGGCTACACATAAGATCAAATAGAAGGCGAGAGTGTTTCTCTGATCAGCTCAACCTGATTGATCTGTGTGAGTGGAAAAGTATTGATCAGCGCACGTGATATCAATTTCAGGTGCATCGCCACCTCCTTCTCCACTGGAGGAAGGCAGACCCTGATTTGCATGTGAGAAAACCAGAATGGATCATATTTGGGTTTGTGCACTGGCCAACAGAGACACGTGTTTGTGTCTTAGGTGTAAATGGAGGTGTCTTAAATGTCATCTGGATTTTATCAGGATACAAAACACTTGAAATGACAAGTGTAAATGGGGACATTTACACTTGGCTGAAATCCAATCACGATGCAAGTCTGCCTGATCTGACAGCATCCACATTGCTATGTGTTCTGCATTTACATCCATCATTATCATGTGTTTTTCCCTTATGCAGATACAAATATCCAGATGCAGGCTGCAAGCAAAACCACGAGTAAATAAGTCAACTCAATTTTATTTTGTTTTATCTATTTATAGAGCCCATTTAAATCAGTGATATACTGTATAATGAAACAAAAGTGTTAGTTTTCTAAGTTGTAATATGATTAAATTATATGAAACGAGCAAAATGCTTGCAAATGAAAATAGAAGAAAAGTGAGATGCATATCACAATAGCATTGCATCAACATCACTTTTTAATCTTGAACTTCATCTTCTGTGATTTGTCGAAAGGAGAAACTGGTTGGTGGTGCTGAGTTTAGAATAAAGGCTGGACTACAGTCACAATAATAAAAGTCCTATTATATAATTCAATTTCAGCAATAATTTCCAAGTTGAATAGCTGTAAATATCACGTCAGTTCAATCCAATTTATGATGGAGGAATACAATTTACTCACAGTAATCTGCCTGCGTTCATGTTCGTTTACAGGTGCCTGCTCAGTTTTTTGTATTTATTGCCGTCGGCACAAACACACACACACACACACACAGATGCCTATCACTCATTCCATTAGTTCCAAACACCAGGTTTTGCATAAGGCTCTGTTGCTGGTTGTGACTACCGATTGAAACGAAGAATCAGGCAGCATTTGCAAAGACTAACATGAACACACACATTAGCACATTTGCATTTGTATATTTGTTAAATGATGTGACCTCTGCACATAGTTCCCCTCCCCTTCTTGAACTGCATTTGCCTTTGCACTATTGTCTCTGTCCTCAAACTTATTTGGAACAGTGGGTGTGGGTGTTCTCAGAGACTAAAAGCAATTGCTCAGAATTTCAAGCTTCTGCAGGAAGTGTCACCTTATGAGAAGCATACTGGGAACACATTCAAGCAAAAGTTTAAAAAAAAAAAAAAAAAAAGAAAGAAGCAGAACATTCGTTTTTCACTTCAGTATAATGAAAAAGACCAAACAGTCTTTGGGTTTATATATGGAGCTCCTTTTTTTAGCCATGACTTCCTCTTTTTTTTTTCTCTTTCGAACTTTTTATTCCCTTTCATCCTCTTTTCTCTGTCCCCAGGTAACTAGTTAGAGTAGATCAGCAAATTAATTTTCTGAGAATGCATTAACACCTCATATCCTCTGGCACTGTCAGAAATCTGAGTGTGTGAGAGGGGCACAGAGAGATGATAAAATACAGATAGCAAGGTGATAACAAGTGTGAATTTTGCACCACAGGGGTGATTATAATTAGAGCTCAGGTTGGTTAAAGCCATGTAACTGCACAGGCATACACACACCTGCACACACACATGCATTGCGAGGTATGAGATTTGGCCCATTTTTTTCCTGACTCAGCTAATTTTTCCCTCCTCACCTGTTAATTGTCACAGGAAGTGCTAAACCTGCCATCATATTTTCATATAGTTGGGAAAACAAACAGTTTGAGCAGAAAGAGAAGTTGCTGAAAGTTTGAGTTGTTGTCTGTGATTCTCAAGTCAAACTTACGATTGCATTTGCATTTAAATGTGTTTGTGCACCATCCACCTTGAAGAAATACATTTTGGGAAATATGGTTATTCTTTCTCTTGCTGCATGTGAGTTATATGAAAAGACTGATATCAGGCTCATATTTGCACGTTAAATGATCCAGGAGCCAGGAAACAGTTAACTTATTGTTTAATATACAGACTACAAGCATGAGCGACATAGCTAATATATATATATATATATATATATATATATATATATATTAGTATCCTGATACTTCAATGAGCTCACTTATGTCTGGGAAAGGCAAAAAAAGGTATACAGTCAGATGGTGAAAATAATTAATAAAAAAAAAAAATCAGTCATCAGTCAAGCTAAATTTGTATTAGTCATCTTTCTTGTACAAACATGCAAGTGAAGTCATTTCCTTTGTGCATTTATTTTTTGGTTGTACAAAACTGTAAGATTGGTTAATATCATAATGTGTAACTGCAACTCTGCACATCCCTGCTGATAAACTGAACACAAATATATTTTTTGTCCATAATGTACGACTTAAAATATGAGTCAGTAGTTTGGTCAATCCTTAAACTTGCTATATAAATAAATTTGACTTAACTAAATTAGCAAAATGATGCTGAATATTGAGGAATACTTCACTAAAAATGTAATTTAAAAGCAGAATTGTGAGGCCTGCCAGAAATGTATTTAATCACTTGTTGTAAATGTCTTTTTAAGTTACTCTTTATTTAGAGTCAAAAATATGAACAAAATATAAAAACACATATACAACCACCTCTAAATCTCAGTAATTAAATGTCACTAATCTAACCATTGGTAAGAAAGTGAATCAGCACAATTCCACAAATGTTTATTCCCATAAAGGGTCATCAGTATATTGGTATGATTTCCATTGGTAATATACACTTGAAACATATTAATGATGACCTGATAACCTATAACAACCAAGTTGCAACCACTGAGAGAAACTGACAGTAGCTACTTTTATGAGTATATAGAAGTAAAGCTTGGATGTAAATAATGTCTGGTCATAAATATGGTACTGAAGTGGCTGCAATAGACTCGCTTGCAATGTGAAATGCACGAGAAAAACAAAAGCTCCAAGGTGCAACGTCCACTAAGCAAGTTCAACTATGTTGCCACAGTGGAGTTAAGGAGAACCATTAGGCACCTTTAATGTGATGGATGCTCCTCTTTCATTTAAAAATACTGCAGAGCTGACCAGGGGCCTTGTGTGTGTGGCGTAGGCAGATTTTCCTCGACAGCTTTCTGGGTTAAAGTGTGTAAAACCTGCAGTGAAACCTGCCCTGCTCAGCCTGAGGGAGCTGCTAACATAGAGCTGTCTGAGAGAGAGAGAGAGGAGCGAGTGGAGGGAGGCGGGTGGAGGAGGATGAGCCCGAGAAAAGAGAGGAGGTTAAAGAATTGGGAGAGAAGGGGGGCTGACAGATGGAGGGAGGGAAAGAGAGGGACAGCTAGAGAGAGAAATTGGAAGAAACAGAGAGATGGAACTACGTGAGCCAAAGAGATGTAGTGAAGCAGAAGGGTGTGTGATGGATGGAGGGATGACAGGTGTGATGAAAGAGGGAACCAGGGATGAAGAGAGGCAGATGGATCATCATGACGTTACACTGGAGTGTGTGCGTGTGCATATCCACTTTTCCTCCTACTTCCCGGCTATGTGTTTGTTTAGCTCTAATGATTGTATTATCAGAGCTTATTATGGAGATTATGAGGACACTTCACACAGGCCCGCATTAGTTTTTAATGACAGAGTTGATGAACGTATGTTGGCACACGTGTACGCAAACACACCACGGAAGCATGAATTGCCTTTAGAACAAAATAGAAAAGCAGTTGTGCATATACTTGAACACGAGAGCAGGGTGATGAAGAAAAAGCATAACACACATTCTCCACTTTTTGTTGCATCTACTGTATTGTCTCTGTGCCTCAGTCCCCTTTCCTTAATGCTAACATGCTAATATTTAGCAGGTAGAATGTTCACCAGCTTCGTTAAGCCTGTTGGCATGATGGCATTTGCTGGTTAGCACTAAACAGCTGACGCATTAGTTTTAAGGGTCACAAACGGTACTACAGTCCATTGTGTTGGGGACATAAATGTCTGCACCAAACTTTATGGCAACCCATTGAGTACTTGTGGGGACATTTCACTTAAAACCCTCAATGTCAGTGCGTCCTGTGGTGGCGTTAGAGGAAAAGTGAGTGGATCACCAATATCAGTATGATACATCCTCTGGTAACCATAGATGCTGGTAAAAAAAAAAGAAGATGAAGTATGAGATGTTGATATATTTCAAATATTTTCAATGAATACTTTGACCAGCTGGAAGCACCAGAAGAAAAAATTCAGGTTGTTTTGTCAAACTTCAGAAAACTCCTTCAAAGCCACAGAAGCCTTAATACAGCTGTTTTCACAGGCCTCTTCATAACTAGTAGACTGATATTCGTGGCTAAAATCGGTGGAATGCCCCTTTAAGTAAAGGTTTTGTGTGACTCTATATGATGCTGATTTAGTCAGACAGGTTTGTACATTGAGTTTATTCTGATTCATCCACACAGTGATAGCCTTGAGATGAAGGCTTGTTACTGTGTGGTTGCTTATTCAAATTGACAGACTGGCTCAGAAAATGTAAGGGGGGTCAAAGGCGGGAATCTGCAGTTCCACAGGGCGACGTTGACTAAATGAGAAGATAAGACTGCCTTGTTTTTATCATCTTAAATCTGTTCAGATAATAGATGGAGAGAGAAGAGCATCATTTACGCCACCCACCCTGAGTATGTGTGAATGCTGAAGTAATGGAGCAGTGAAGTATTTATCTTTCCCAAGAGGGTAACAGCATGAATGACAATATAACCAGTTATTAATAAGAGCGTGTTGGCCTGTTCACTGAAACACAACTGATGCTTCAATCAGACTATAAGACTGCAAATTCACCAGAAACAGGGAAGAGCAAGTGAAGAGAAACAGCGGCTGCTAGAGGCAGTAATGGAGTTGTGCTAAATGGCTGTTTAGCATCTGGCAAATAAATAATTATTTGTCCTTACGTTTCATAGTTTTGCTTTGAGCCATGCCATAACCCAGATTGCTAACTGTTTCCCAAATAGTTAAAAACATCAACTTGCAGTTTTGAAGAGAGTTTGAGAGGCTGCTATTTATTTTTTGGCAGTTTCCTATTTTCCTCATTCTTCACCTTTAACACTGTCTACCAAAATCGCTGACCTTGTAATCTGGTGATCCTGGTAAAAAAAACTTGGTAATGTATGCCCCTGGTGTACCTCAGGGCTCACCCAGAGGCCCCTGCTTTTATTCCTTGACCCCAACAACCTAAAACTTTTTTTTTTTAATCCATGGCAGAGGACAGAGAACTTTGCTTTTCACTCCTTTATCATTTTGCTTTCCACACACACACATTCAGCTGGATGACTGCCCACCACCTCTAACTCAACCTTGACAAAAGTGAGATATTTCTCTTCCCTGACAAATGTTGTCCTCTGCAAAACCTCTCTATCAAGACTGACAGCACCATAGGGACACCTGCCCCGACTGGTGAGAATCTCCGTTGTGATTCTAGGCAACCAATTGACACGCAATGCTGTCATCGCAGCCTCTTTCTCTTGCCTATATCCTTCATATACATCATCCTCTGTGCTGCAGTTTTAAACCGTCTGCATTCTCCCGTGTCACCTCCACCCCTGCTTTACCTACCTGAGGCAGCTCACATCAGATTTACAAACCTTGGCTCTGCTGTACAAGTTAAGTGAGGTGCATCCCTGTCTACCTCCAAGACATGTGCTTAGCTCGTCCCTCCCCACAAGCCACCGGGCTATAACTCCACTCTCAGTGCAGCTCCTCTCCCTCCGGGCACCTCGGTGGTGAAATGACATTCCCACCTCGCACAGGACTCAACTGCCTGTGTGAAAAACTCATTTCTTGCAGGAATACTTCATATCCCTCTCTGAGCTGCCCTGCAAGTCTCTTGACCCCGATCATCATGTCATGTGGGAAAAAAACCCTTTTCTACCTGTCTCTTGTTTTGCTGCTGTTACATGATAAGCTGAGCAACAAATGTAATGTAATGAGTAATGTAACTAATTGCATTTGATGATGAATAACTAGAAATTAGAGGTGGGCGGATTGATGCAAATATCGATAGTATCAATACCAAGTTGGTATCGCTATCGGATCGATACTAGCGTGGTCAGATCGATACTTTAATGTCAGTTTCGCTCTTCTATGTGCTTGTGCGGTCTCGTCAAAGAGGCGACAGCCAGGTCGCTGGACTTGCCGCTTCTTCTGTCGCACTCTCAGCGGAGCAGGTGCACTTCTCTCCATCTCACACACACACTGAAGTAGAAATTTTTTATAACATTTGTTGTGATGTGATAGTTTGGTACACTTTTTTAATTAAGGAGAATCCAGAAAAGAAGTGCACTGAAGGGGAAAATTTAATTTTATATTTGTATTGTAGTTTCTCAACGCTGTACCTCTAAAAAGATTTTGTTTTAATTTGCTCTCATATAATAATTTTTTTCACTTTGTTTTTTTTAAGAAGAGAAAGCACACATAACAATGTTTGAGTGATTTTTTTTTTTTACTTACTGCTCTAAAAAAACTTAAGCTTTGCCCAAATTCTGTCCTTGGTTTTAACAAAATAATCCCAAGGAAAAACCACAAAAACACCTAAGGGTCAGCTGTGTGATGGTACATCAACCTTAAATATTAAAAGTATTGGTATTGGTTTCGGTATCGGTGATACTGGCCCTGTATTTACTTGGTATCGGATCGATACCAAATCTTGCAGTATCGCACACCTCTACTAGAAATGTCACCATTTTTTCAATAAATATCAAGAAGAAATTAGATCTCTGTGCTTTTCAACTAACTTGTCCAACACTACGTATAAATGTTACATAAAGTTTGTGTAAAACAAACAATATGTTTCCAAGTTTACTGACTGCACCATGAGAAGTGAAGGTGAAGCAAAAACAACTTGCCTTAAATGAGGACTGTATGACATACAAAATCCAACCATATAACTTTTCTGTTGAGCATGTTAGCAAATCATTATTACACATCCAATAGACACAAATACTTCTTCAACTCCGGTTTGGATTTTTACCAACTCCTGAGGGAAATATCTGAATATCTATTTGTAACAGAGTGTTGCCACAAAAACACATTATTGTGTGCATGCAAGCAAGGGGCTGTTTTTTAATAGAGCTGTCTTGGTTCTTTGTAAATAGCACAAGTAACATATATAGATTGTGAATTAGAGATGAATTATCGATGCCTACTCATTGTCAGTGTAGTGCTTATTTGAAAAACAGCACAAAGCACTGAAATTTTTTTTTCTTCGATCTTTACTCACTTTTACCAAGATAAATGGACAAGATAATGGGGGGAAAAAAAACTTGAAATAACATGATTTTAAACAATTTCTTTTTCTGCCAAATGCTTTTCTAGTTGTTGATTTTGCTGTTGTTTAGTGCTGGTAACGCACCCTGGGTTAATCAAGGCTTTTTGTGAAAACAGTTCCCTGCTGCTGCCAGGAGCAACTCCTCTCACACAGTCATTTGATCCATTTGCTTAATATAGAAATATTACGGAATACATTATGAAGCTTTATAAACACGCATCAACAAATCAGCACACTCGCCTTCCTCTGGGCTGTCATGATATGTAATAAATCCAAAGCAGCACAGAAAGCAGTCTCATATCAGAAAGCCTTAGATGTGAACCCAGCACACCCAAACATAACTATGGTCAAATTTAACTTCTTGGCACTGGATGGGGTAGCTGATACTGTCTGCATAGCTGAACATCACAAGAAATAAGTAAGAAGATGTGTTTTGGGATTTTGGTGAACAGACCCTTTAAATTATATCTAGAGAGAAATGAAGTGATTCTACAGCACGTTATTATTATGATAGATAGATAGATAAATAGATAGATAGATAGATAGATAGATGGCAAGTGACCACATGCGATGAAGAAAGAAAGAGTGACACTGTCGGTAGCGAAGGAGAAATAAGGGATGAAGGAATGACAAGAATGACAGAGCGAGATCGTAGAGATCAAGATGGGAGGGAGAGAGAATAAGAGGGAGAAAGAAAGATGAGGGTTTGCTGGCTTGTGAAGTGAAGCGATGACAAAAGAGAGCCAGACAAATTGGCGGGGGGTGAGGTGGGGGGGGGGGGGGGGAGAAAAGCGTTATCTATTTGGCAAATAGGGGGCAGTATCACTCTGTAGCAGGAGGGAGAGATGAGGTGAGAATAGCAAGAGGCAGGGAGAGGTAGGGATGGGTGGAAGGTAGAGAGAGGGATGGGTGGTGGTACAGAGCGGCAGAGACATAGTTGAGCAGAGGATGGAGGAGACAGAGGGAGAAGAGAGGGGAGGGGGGCAGAGACAGTGGAGAGATGCAGGAGTGCATTACAGAGCCAGCATGGGAACACAAACCACAGCTTATCATCCACCATTTCAATGCAAACTGCTGCTGTTCCGACGAGTGTTTGCATACGTGTGTGTGTGTGTGTGTTACCCTTGAATTTTGTGTGTTTGCATGATTAGATGTTTCTATACAGCGTTGTGTGTCTTTACGCATCGCTATCTGTGCATCAGCATGTGCTCTCGTGAATCTGTGTGTGTACGCCTGTGCCCGTGTTTGAACTTGTGCGTGCGTGCGTGCACATATTGGCAGGGGTTTAAGGAAATGTTTTTACTGCGTCTGTCCTTGATATGCCCAGCTGAATACAGAGAGCTTTTAAAAGGGTATTACACTGCAGAACCAAGGCCCTCTTGGAGGCTTTCACAGCATTTAAAATCTCCCCGGGCAGTGACCGCACTAACAATCTGAAGCTTTCTCAGACGCTCATGCAAGAAAATCGTTGGTTTACAAGGGGAAATGGGGCTAACACCTGTTTCCTGACAACAGAAAAAAGCACTTCTTTTACATAGAGGCCTTATTTTTCTCTGTTTGTACACTTTAATGTCACTAAATCCGGGACCACCTAACAGGCTCCTCTGAGATCATCCTTTCACTCAGGGTTCGATTCTTTAGTTTACGAGGGCAGACCACCGATTTTAAGCACGAAGTTCTGTTTACTCATCACAAGAACTACTCACACTGTCAGACCAGATCCAGCTGGAGCCTTAAGAGTACAACACCAGTTTAGCATTGCACCTCTATAAAATGTAATGTTGGACAGTAAAAAGAAAAATGTCTATTTATATCAAAATCAATGCAGTAGAACCTAAGATATTGCCATATTGTCATTAGTCCATATGCATACTTCTTCCTCGTCAAACCTGGCACCTAAAATACCCACAATGCATCTTCACTGACAACAGTCCGGTCACACATCTGCTGTATTGGGTTAACAGCAACTAACTCAGGCAGAGATGAACTCATTCTAATCCTACAGCCCAAGATTTTTTTAAATTTTCAAACTTAGTCTTCAACCCCAGCTCAACTCAAGCGACATCACTTGAGACAGTTGATTAGCATAGTTTCCCTTTAAGTCTTGGAAAAAACCCTGATGATGTCATTGGGGTTATCGTAGCTTGGGGCTTGGAGACTTGACATTTTTGATGGAAAAAATGATTTCCAAACTGTGTGTTTGGAGTTTGAGTTTACCGGTCAGGTATGGCACCTCTCTTCAGTTGCATATTGAGAAGTGTGGATCTTGACTTATCAGTTTTTACCATCCATATTTGACCCACCTTCAGCAAGTCTCTAGACTTAACTGAGCTGCAATGCTGAATTGCATTTAAAGTTTTAAATTCGTTGATTGCTGAACCAAAGTGTAATGTAATTTACGGCAGGGCATGGAAGGATTAGAAGAAACTTTAAAGCCATGGGACAGTAAAACTGTGCACTGCATATTAATTCTCAGACTATTAATGACAGTAACAAATATCTCAAGGCTCCCTGAACATCCCAGAGTGTCCTGCAAATGAGCACTAGCTCCTTGGCAACAAGAAAAAGCTGAAGACAGCGTGTAACATGCAGTAACTAGCACAGACTGTACTCTACTATACACGCTTACTAGATGTATCAGTTATGTTAATTGCTTGTTTCATTTCATGAGCTTTGGCACTTTCATTATTCAATTTGTGATAATTCCATTATAGTAGCTGCCTGTGAGGAAGTCCCAGTTTTCAGCTCAGTATTTAAGTCATTATAGAGTCTGATTCTATTTTTCTTCTTGTCTAATGAGTAATATTAAATGTTAAGTACGCTCTTAAAATGAATGCACTTTTTTTGGCCTTATCCTCTTGTGGCATCATTTATAGTATCAGTGTTTGGCTGGAGTCAAAGAGTTCGTCTTAGTCTTAATATTTTATGGTTAATGATTTATTTGAGGCTATGTAAGAAAGGCACAATCGATGTACTCCTTGAGTGTTAAATTATCAGATATCATCATTATAAACACATAATTTTCCATATGACAGAATACAACTTCATGAAATCATGTTTTCAGTTCTAGTGTTCAGAGGCCATGCAGGATGAAGTCAGGAAAGTTTTATCTTTCCCTGAGCCTTAACCATACCGTACTTGTCAGATGCAGACATTGTACTGCAGGAGGCAAACATTTATTAATGTTGGCATTGGGCTGAAAGTCTGCAGCCATACTGGCATCTATGTGAGACTATTCATGGCAGCAGTGCTTTCAGCTAAATGCTGACGTCAGCATGCAAAGATGTACAATGACTGATATTTAGCAGGTATAATGTTTACCATCTTCACCGTCTTAGTTTAGTGTGGTAGAATGCTAATATATGCTAATTGGCAATAAACACAAAGTACAGCTGATGCTGGTGGGAATTACCTTCATTGGAAGTTCATAAACCAAATTACTGGACACTTGACAAAAACTGCAGGGAAAGTTATGACAATTCATCCTGAGGTGAACATGAATGTATGTGATTGTAATTCATAACAATCCATCCAATAGTTGTGAAGACATTTTAACTCAGGACCACACACGACATCATCATCATCGCAGTCATTAGGATACATCATCTGGGAACCATGAATCTGTTCTCCACAATTTGACATCATTACCATTCATCCTCAAGGGACCACATCCTCAGGGACCCATCCAACCTGGATGGACTGTCTGAACTAAAGTATTTCTGAGCATTCAAGGGTCCAAAAAAGGGTCAAATCAGTCCACCTTACCTGTTATTGTTACCTGCAAGATTATTCATTGGTGTGACTGACTGTGATATATGCATTGTCTTTTTCTGAAAAAATGTCAGCTTTTGGACTCTTGGGCCAGAATTGTCCTAGATACTGTTGTATCTGTGGATTCATGTGCTACACAGTATAGAGGGCTGACAGAGGGACCAACTACCCATAGAGCCATGCTGCTAGAAAGACTAAAAACTTTGTCATGGAGGGTATTCCAGGATTTTGCAAAATTGGTCTATAATGGTATCATATCAGTTCTGTCTACTTTAGATGTTCAGAATAATTGGCATCAATCCAAACTGAGGATTTCACAGCCAGCACAATATACAGTGTAAAGTAGCATGACAGTGACAGATGACATCCAGTTTTTAACAGCCAATATAACAAGAACTAATCCACTACAGAAAAGTGGAAGACTGATAATGTTTGCGTCTGAAAACAAAGGCACTGGTGGGGAAACATTATTTCAACTATTCAGAAGAGTTTATGGCCTCAAAAAGAAATACGCTCTTTTCAAATATCAGGTCTTTTCAGTGAGAAAATTGAATGGAAATGATATAGCCACACACATATTTTGTTATAAGGCAGCGATGCCATTTTCATTCCTCTTGAAATTACACTGCATCATTGTGCTCAGGGAATGACCTCACAGCACACACACACACACACACACACACACACACACACACACACACGAGTCCAGTGAACCATGAACCATGCATACTAGCATGCAGACCACACATCATCACACCATTGACATCTCTGGTGTTTCTGAACATGTGCAACCTGTCACAGTGTGAAATGGGCGGCTGTGTATGTGTGGTGTTTTTGTGTGAGCGTGTGTGTGTGAAATAACAGCCACCTGATCTTTGCTATTACCATCTGCAAACACACCTGCTCTTAGTGCTCATTTTCATTTCTTTTCATCACCCCCCCCCTTCTGTTGTCATCAAGCTAAACTGAAATAAGATTTCTCATATTTGTTTTCTCACCCTCTCTCTCTCTCTCTCTCGCTCTCCCTCCCTCTCTCTCCTGTCCCTTACACTTTAATACACACATCCACTCAAAGACACACACATGCACACACAAACCCTCAGTACATATCAGATGGTTAGGCTGATCTAATACAGAGCAACAACACAGATGTCAGAACAGCTGATCCTATTCAACACGACCGTGGGCTGTGTGTGTGTGTGTGTGTGTGTGTGTGTGTGTGTGTGTGTGTGTGTGTGTGAACGTGTGTGTGTGTGTGTGTGTGTGTGAACGTGTACAAGAAAAAGGCGAGACAGTGTTAAGAGCTATAGGCAAGTGTGGGTCTGTGCCATTTTGCATGTACTACACTGTTTTCAAAAGCTGATTTAAAAATTTAAAAAACAAAACCAAACATGACAACAAATAAACAGAAAGGCAATGACTCTGTTCAAAAAATTTCGACAGTTTATCTCTTTCACCATAAATCTTGTTACAGTAGTTCAGTTTGGATAACAGCCCTACACAACTTGGAGGCAAATGCTTTAGTGTTACCTGGAGCTAAAGTATGGATCATTTTAAACCCTCATATAAAAGAAGAAATCCCTTAAAAGTAACATCTGATAAAACATACTGTAGCTAAGAAATACAACAAACCACAGTTGTCTCAGAGTTGGCCCAGAAACAGAAACAACTGATTTCATTACTTTGTCAGTGTGGGCCTGTGTGTGTACCTTGATCGTATATATTTCAGTTTTTGACTAAACCCGATCGATCAAATATTATACAGTCTAATGATGTGGTTGTCTTTGTGCAGTTTGCCGTCTTTATGTGCTACAGATATGTAAATTTTGCACCTTTGACTTTGACAAAATATAGACATTTTTTTTGAAAGCTTAAAGTTAGATGAATGATTTTACAAATCCATTTACTTTTCTCTCTTTCTTTCTTTTTTTTTAATCTTAACATTTTCCCCTTGTGTGTCTTTTCTTAAAACCACAGCAAAGCCAACCACTTATTTTCACCCTTTTTAGAAGGGGGCAATATTTACATAGGTTTGCACGAGCACTTCCAGATCCCACTCCTCTGCACTGGTTCCCTGACCAACCAGCAGGATTCACTAGTCAAGCAAAAAACAGACCATGTCTTGCATGCAGCTTCCAACATCATAATTGTGTCTGAAGGAGCATCTGGCTGAGCACTGCGTGCCACCTGGGCCCCCATTACCTTGTTACTTGAAGGCATCATAAGGAAGAAAGTCAATCAGGACAAAGTCTAGCTGTGATGCATTTACATACATGAACACAACGAGTTCTTCTGCAGACAAAGTAATTCGTCCTTGATGATTGCTCATGCTAATCTTATGTGGGTGATTACTTAATAATTTCATATCTGTGGGCTGGTTTCTCTTACTTTACCTTTTAATAAACCCCACTATTCTATGAGTGAGGCACAGCTAGTTAGGCAGCAATGAGTAGTGAAAGAGAAATTTCCTTTCTCAGGTGCACTCAGATCTTTTTGCTGTTGCGAGGAACAGACTCTCATAGTTGGAGGATTTCCCAGAAAATAAGAGAAATAGTGGCCAGTTCCAGTGGTGTTGAATGAAGGTACTTCACATTAAGAGCTGAGGAGCAACAATTTTTCTCTCCTTTCAGACCCTTCACACCTAAAGTGGATTTATTCTCCTCAAAATCCACTGCCTTAATTCTTACCCGGGCTTACAGGATAGTAAGTTCTGTGTTACCTTTCAGATACGTTGGCACACCTTGTTTATAGCTTGGCCATCTATTTTAACAAAGCTTTTACAAACACAAAGGATTGTACAGTCTGACATCACACAATGAAACAATGCCTTAGAACCTTAATGACAAAGTGCAGTCTCATGTGTGTGTATGTGTGTATCAATACATGGCCTTTCCAAGCTGAGCCTTCTCAGTGCATGGACCCAGACTGTCACACAGGCGTGCTGAGTGGGCAGCTAGTTCATTTCCTCCAGCAATTATTCAGGGAAAACTGTCGCAGTGTCACGGATGCTGACAGTGTATCAAGTGAACACTTAGGTCACTGCCGAGTTCTCGCACAGCGCCTTTGTGTTTTGGCACTATGTGACTCAGATGTAACAAGTACACGCATACAACTTCTAAGGTGTTAACAATTAGCAGACCTGAATCACTATCTTATTTAGACACTATTTGAAGATGAGCTCATGGTGCTAATTATGCTACATTTGATAAAACTGTAGTGGCCTTTATGCACAGAAATGTGTGCTCCTCTTTTCACTTGTATAAGAGCATTTGGATGGAAATTTAAATGAAATTCAGCGACAGTATATTTGTACAACTTTATGGCAAAGAGAGCATCCAGCAGGGACAGAAGTAGAAACATTTTAGTTCCTGTTGTATGTGCAAATCAATTTTCTTTCACAGAGACAAAGAAAAAATACATCTGTTCTGAGGTGAAGCAAAGGCCTGAATCTCCATTATTCAGTCAGTATGAAGAGCAATTCAAAAACTGACTTCTGTTATTACCTGACAAATAGAATCAGATATACAAGTTGGCCAATGATCGATCAATTATTTCAGGATCAGCAGCTTCAAGTAGTGCGACACCTACACCAACATTTGTCTTCCAGTGCTACTTTCAGTTTGCAGCTTCCTGATCTCCATATAAGGTCAGTCTGATTTTGTGGGCACCCATCCACGCCTCCTCCCCATGGGGTCCTCCAACACCTCTGGGCCCCTAGGCTTGATGTCCTGTAAGTCTACGCGTTAAGTCAGCGCTTGTGTTTGGACGCTTCATAACTCACCACTGACTCACTCG